>PVHP010001796.1:88450-99919 GCA_004024765.1 Zapus hudsonius | reverse complement strand
AAGAAAGAAAGAAAGAAAGAAAGAAAGAAAGAAAGAAAGAAAGAAAGAGTAAAAATAAAGCTGGGCGTGCATGGTGGCACACCTTTAATCCCAGCACTACTCAGGAGGCAGAGGTAGGAGGATCATTGTGAGTTCAAGGTCACCCTGAGACTACAGTGAAGTCCAGGTCAGCCTGGGCTAGAGCTAAACCCTACCTAAAAAAAAAAGTGACACCTTGGAGAAAGGCCTGACCTCCCCCAAGCCCCCCCTCACCCCATAATTACTAGAGAATGTAATGTGCCACCAACTGGAGATGAAGTTTCCATATACATGAGGCTATGAGGGACATTCTGCATTCAAACCAGTACATTCCACTCCTGTTCCACATAGATTCAGGGCCATCTCATGATGCAAAGTACATTCAGTCTAACGTCAAGAGTCCCCATATTCTGGGCGGAAAGATTGTGAGAGCCGTGGTGGGGGAGATTATCCAGAGACATGGCCAGGAGAACCTGGCTGAATACTAGGCTATCCATGGTCCCCTGTTACAAGTACTGATCCAGACGACCCATGGAGGAGGTTATCCAGCGGATTGGGGCGGGGGGCAGCGGGGAATTGGGGATAACAACTCATTGTTTGCCCACTAAATATTATAACTCATTATGGACAATAAAATAAAAAATAGAAAAAGAGTCCCCATATTCTTCTTTTTTTGATAATAAATCATAAATTGATTTCAAGACAATTTCTTGACATACATATGATGTTACCTTTTTAAAGTTTTATTGACAGCTTCCATAAGTATAGACAATAAACGATGATAATTCCCTTCCCACCTGCATTCTCCCTTTCTCAAATCCCCCCTCCCTTCTTTCCAGTTAGTCTCTCTTCTGTATTGATATTGTTATCTTTTCCTCTTATTTTGAAGGTCTTGTGTAGGAAGTTTCAGGCACAGTGAAGTCATGAATATCAAGACCATTCAGTATCTGGAAGATTGCTTTGTAAGCAGTCCTACCCTTGCTTTGACTCTTGCATTCTTTCCTCCACCTCTTCTACAAAGGACTCTGAGTTTTTGAGAGTGTGATAGAGAATCTCAGTGCTGAACACTCCACTGTCACTTCTTCTCAGTACTATGGTGACTTTTGAATCACTCCAGCAGTCCCCACCATCTGAAATGAAAAATTTCTCTATTCAAAAGTAGGACTAGCATTAATATATGGGCATAAACATTAAAAATGCTTAGAGAGCAGTTTGGTGGACATAATGTATGCATTTAGCCAGACAAAAGCAAGTGTTCCTCCACTAGGACACGCACAGCAGCTTTCCTTTGCAGCTATCCCAAATCCAGGATCTCTGTTACAATTCACAGTTCACATTCACAGCTTCACCCCGTAGCCCCACAGGGCCTCCTCACAGGGTTCTGACTCTCCCTCACATTGCTCAGCCTCCACATTCTCAAGAACCATAGTGTAATCCTTGTCCCTCTCAATCTTGTGTCTTGCATTCTTCCAACATCAGGAGCCCATCTGCAAAGCTCTGCTCTCAGATCTGCATGAAGCCTGGCCTAGGAATACAGCTGTAGGAGCTCCTGTGTCCTGGACCTGAAAGCAGAGGTCTCCTTCAGCAAATATATATAGCCAGGCATGGTGGCACACACCTTTAATCCCAACACTCAGAGACAGAGGTAGGAAGAGCACTGTGAGTTCGAAGCCAGCCTGGAACTACAGAGTAGATTCCAGATCAGCCTGAGCTAGAGTGAGACCCTACCTCCAAAAATACACACACACACACACACACACACACACACACACACACACACACACGTCTACAGACATACATACAGACAGGCTGTTTCTTAGTTTTCTTTCTTTAAACTTTGTTTATCAACAACTTCCATAAATATAGGCAATTTTCCATGAACATAATCCCCCACCACTGCCCTTCCTTTTCCCCCTCCCAAATCCCCCCTCCACCAAACCCCTTCTTCTTTCCAACTAGTCTCTCTTCTATTTGATGTCATCATTTCTTTCCTCCTATTATGCAGGTCTTGCATAGGTAGCATCAGTCACTGTGAGGTCATGAATATCACGGCCACTTTGTGTGTTTCTGAGTTTTCTAATGTGGTGGGAACTTAGCACCAAAGTTGGATAATCCTGGCATTGGTGGCATCTTAATGGGCCGCAGGGACGGAGGTCCTAATCTGTCTGTGGACCTTTCTGTGCCCAGGTGAATGACTTACGAGGAGAACTAGCAGGCAGAGCTGTCAGCTAGAATGGTGGTGATGTGGATAAGGAAACTTGCAACCAAGTAGAGAAGTGTTCAGGGATTCAAGCGCTAGTGTAAATGTTACCCTGTGTATCCTGAAGAAGTTAAGACATTCAAGTTGCATAAAGACGAAAGAAAATTTATTAAATTGCATAGCACAATCACTTGCTTACTTGTCCAAAATATCCCTTGTGTGAAATCAGCAGTGGCTTTTGGAGAAATTCGTACCAGAATATTTTATGCTTTTGTAGAATTATTTTTGAAAATATCAGGGAAAACCACATCAATTATTTCTGGATAAAAAAAAAAGAGACAACATGGAGGAATTGTATTTCTATTCTGGAAATAATCAAACTGCACAGATAATAAAAATATCAGTGGTTACCAAGGATGGGGAGAGAGTAGGAGGTGTAAATAGATAGAGATCAGAAGATTGTTTTATCAGCAGAAAAACCTATTCTGTATGATGCCATAATGATGAGTATATCGTATGAGCTCAGTGTAAACTGTGGTGTCATTAATTACATGTATCTGATCATCAGCTGTAACAAACACAATACTCCTCAGGAGATTGACAGAGTCTGTGCTCATGTGGCAGCAAGAGCATATATAGAAAATCGCCTTCTTTTACTGTCAAGCAAAAGTTTTGCCAAAAATTAAGGTCCATTTTTTAAAAATAGATAAATAATTAAAATTTCCCACTGCTTATTGAATAGACTGCTGTGACTCTCCACCTCCCACTTCCACTCCCCACTTCCACCCCCATTTTGTGAGATTAGAAAGAACAGTTTGTGGTTTAGTTGATTATTTATGTGAGCAAGGTGTGCCCTTGACAATCAAAGGTTTCTCTTACAAAAATAGTTTGTTATATTTCACTTCTCTTTAGATGAAATACAATGATAGCCAAAATATCAGCAGGATGGCCGCCATCAGGAGCCAAGTGACTGATGTCAAAAATATTATCATGCAAAATATTGATCTAGTTTTGGAAAGAGAAAATATGAGTCTCACCCTTGATAAAACAGATCCTCAAACAACTGTAAGTAACCTGCATCTGTGACATGTGCAGACAGTTCCCAAAGCTATAGAATTGCTGCCCTGCAAAACACGAAAGGCTGCTGTGAAATAATCCCTGTCACCAATCTGTGGTCTGGTCAGAAAATTATGGAGTACAACAAAAAAATATGAAAAGACTAATTAAAAACAATCTAAACACAGAAGCCCACTAGATTGGGAGATGTTTATTTCCATGATAGAAGAATCCCTTACTTAAGAAACACATCAGGACTAAAGACATAGTTCAGTAACAGAGCACTCAGCTAGCGTACATGAGGCTTTCAATTCAATCCCTAGCACTGCAGAAAAGAGGGAGGGGGACCAAGGAAGTGGCTCAGAGGTTTAAAGTACTGGCCGTGCAAACATGAGGGCCTGAGGGGGCCTGAGACTAAGTTCAATTCTTAACACCCACGTAAATAATTGAGCATGGCCTCCCACGCCTGTAACCCTAATCTTGAGGGGAGCAAAATCCAGAGAATCACTGGGGCTTGTGAGCTCTGGGTTCAGAGAGGAGGTGAGGAGGAGAGAGATTTCATCTCAAGGAAATAGGCAGATGAGCACACACCCCCACCACAAATACTATACATGCACACATGCACATGCAAAAGTTTTTTTTTTTAAATAGACATAAAACAAGTAAAAAAAGTAAAAGTTACATCAATTGTAATGTTTGGTTATTTGAGTTTTGATTCAAATGAAATAGAAGAAAAATAAAATTTTATGATTTTATGAGACTAGATATTTGATCTGTGGCTTGATAATATTCAGGGATCAGTAATATCTTAGGTAGGATAATGGTGTTGTGGTTGTATTTTTAAAAGTTATTATTAGAGATTTATACTAAAATATTCATGGTTGAATTTATTTAGTGCCTAGGCATTTGTTTTAGAATAACTGGACAAAAGGGAAAAAGCAGAACAGTGTATACATGAGACAAAATTATCCATACATTGTTTGCAAACTTGCATGCTGAGTATATGAGGACTCGGTGTCATTCTGCCAGTGGTTGTATGCCCTTATATTGCCTGGGTTGTTTGAAAACTAGTTTGGACAGTTCCTGGATAGGGTGTGTATTTGTTTGGTTTTGGTTTTGGTTTTGGTTTTTTTTTTTTTTTCAGGTAGAGTCTCACTATAGCCCACGCTGACCTGGAACTCACTCCGTAGCCCCAGACTGGCCTCGAACTCACAGTGATCCTCCTACCTCTGCCTCCCAAGTGCTGGGATTAAAGGCATGTGTCACCATGACTGGCCCTTGGACAATTCCCTTAGAGAATTTTTAATTTTATTTTAAACATTTCTAGAAACACAGCTACCATATAAAACAAAATACATATATACCAAGTTTTGCTGATTAACTCCTAATGTTCTTCCCTTAGCCAATTATTTTTTACTTCATACTGTTTTTTAACTTTTTATTGACAAACTTCATACATTGGCTTCAAACTTTTTATTGTCAATACCTACATTCAATTATATTCACTCATTTTTCAGGATAACCTTTCAGGAGTTTTATAGAGTTTGTAACAACATTCAAGTTATGAACATTTCTTCACTGTGTTGAAGGGCTTCTCTCCCCACACACCAGCCTTGCAAGAAAAAAATAAGCTGAAGATGAGGACAGGGGACCAGCTGAGCTATGAGAACACCACCAGGCAACATTCCAAACCTCCTTTCCTCCACATACCAGCACCAGGAGCATAGACAGTGCAGGAAGACAAAGGTTCCCCTCACCCCTCCCCCTACATAGAGCACCAAGCCCAGCTGAGCCTAAGCCCCACCCAACCAAGACAGCTGAGACAAACCAAGTCAAGGTGCACCAAGGAGGAAACCATCTTTACAGTTTAGCCTAGGTGCCATAGAAATTCATTCTAGCCAGGTGTGGTGGCACACACCTTTAATCCTCGTACTCAGGCAGAGGGAGGAGGATCAGAACTAACTGCTGTGGTCAGCCAGCAGTGCTGGGAGCGTCCTGGATCATGCAGAGTTCTGCCATGGAGCTGTTGTCTTTCAAGGATGTGTCCATTGATTTCTCTCCAGAGGAGCTAGAACGCCTATACCCTTCTCAGTGGAATTTGTATAGGGATGTGAAGTTGAAGAACCAAGAAACCTTGTGTTGTAGTCAACCTTCTCTGTTGCTGCACTGAAAAAAATCCAAGCAAAAGCAGCTTGTGGAGGAATAGGTTTATTTGGCTTACAGACTTGAGGGGAGACTCCATCCTGGCAGGGAAAACGATGGCATGAGCAAAGGGGTGGACATCACCTCTGCCACAGCACTGGAAATACAAGCAGGAAGGTGTGCCAAACTCTGGCAAGGGGAAGCTGGTTTATAACCCCCAAAAGTCCGCCTCCAACAACACAGCTCCATCGAGTTTGTAAAATCTAAACTGCCAGCAGCTGAGGATCGATTACCCAGAACACATTTATTTGTTTGTGGGGGACACCTGGATCAAACCATGAGATCTTGTCTTTCTAGATTTTGCTGTGTGTAAACCATACCTAGTCACATTTCTGGAGCAATCAAAACACAACTGAAATGTGAGGAGAAAAGAGCCTGAACCACATATTCAGTGAACCTTGGCAAATACAGCAAATCTTCAAGAGACTTGCAAACCTCAAAAGCACCCAACAATTATGGTGACCATATTCCAGAGAAGCCTTCCAAATACAAAGAATGTGGAAAAGCTTTTATCAGTGACTCAACTTCAAGTCAATATCAGCGGGTTGCTGAAGCCCCACACATGCAGAGATTTTAAACTTCATTTAGTCTTAACCATACAGCAAGCCGTTCACACTGGAACAAAACTATACAAATGTGAAGAATATGATAAACCTTCAAAACTGATGGAAACCTTAAATCCCTGCACTCAGGACACAGAGGTAGGAAGATTGCTGTGAGTTCAAAGCCAGCCTGGGACTACAGAGTGAGTTCCAGGTCAGCCTAGGCTAGAGTGAAAACCTACCTTGAAAAAAAAATAAACAAAAGAAAAAGAAACTCACTCTAAAAGGTAACTAAACTGATGTCTACCAAGGCAGTGCATACTCCAAGTCTAGTTCTTTGGGTTTAATCTGGAAGTGCTAATTAATCAGACCTCCCATATCAGGGTGGGCTGCTGCTAAAGAAAGCATCACAAAGAGGGAAAGAAAAGGCAGAAATACTGACTTTTTAGGTTTGATGTACATTTAGTATACTTTGTCCTATCTTTTTTTTTTTTTTTTGCTTGTATGTTACAGCTGACTTATCTTTTTTAAATCTTTTAGGGCCTCTTTTTCTAAAACCTCCACTCTTGCATGTATCTCCCATGATGACTTTGTGTTTATATATTGCTCAGTTGGATGTTAGGTTTGTTCTTTCCACCCACTGTAATCTGTCCACAACTCTTCCCATACACACCTCACACACTTCCACTCTCTTTCTTTTTCTTCACATTCTTTCCTCCTTACCCCGCATTTTACTACTCCATAACTCCAACCTTTCTAGCCTTAGTAACCTCTAAAATGTATGGAAACTAACAATATCCCATCTTTCCTCTCACAGATACTACTGTTACCTCCATCTTTTTCAAAAGTAACGCTAGTCACAATCCTAACCCACCCTTCTTCCTTCCCTCTGACTTAGCAAAGTAACCATAATGTTTACTCTAGACCAGCATTGATCATCTATCCACCAACAGTTACTGAAGTCAAAGGGACCTTTGTGAATCTGCTACTGTGACATTTTACATAGTGGGCATATTCACCAGCTTTGGTCACGCTTGTGGTTAGTATTCTACTCTGGGAGTGATATAGAGGACACACTAGCCACCTTGAGCTCCTAGACCGACAATATAATTTATGAACTACATGCCTAAAAATACAGCTGGTAAAGCAAACAGAAAACCTAGCAATGAAATAACCTGAGATGCAAAAATCCCAAAGCAGCAATCTAAGAAAAATATGAAGACAACATAACTCTTCCAAAAATTATTACAAGTATGTTCAAAGAAATCAAAGGAGGCTAGAGAGATTGCTCAGTGACAGTCCGGCCTACATTCAGTTCCCCAATATTTATGTGAAGCCAGATGCCCCAAGTGGCACATGCATCTGGAGTTTGTGCAAGAGGCCCTGGAATGCCCATTCTTTTTCCTTCCCCCCTCCTTTCTCTCTTTCCTTGAAAATACACAGATAAATATTTAAAAACAAAAAATCAAGGGAATCATAAAAGAAAACTCTGGAAAGAATTCCAAGCCAACAGAAAAGCAGCTGAACAAAATAAGAAAGCTGATACAAGATGTGAATAAAGATATATAAATACTGAAGAATACCCCATCTGAAATACTGTAAATTAATTCAAATTTTAAAAACACCATAGAAAGCCTCACCAATAGAAGGGATCCAGTAGAAGACAGAATATCTGAGCTTGAAGACAAGGTGGATGGATGAAAACATTCCATAAAGGAAAAAAAATAAATTAATAAGAAGGTATAAGCAAGACTTTTAAGAGATACACACATTATGAAGAAGTCAAACCTAATAATTCTGAGCACAAAAAAAAGTATTTCAGTCTAAAGGCATAGTATTTTCAACAAACTCATAGAAGACAATTCCCCCAAATTAGGGAAAGATACCAATTCAGATACAGTCATACTATAACTAAATATACAGACCAAAGACTCTGCTCTATATTGCAAGTTCCAGGTCAGTCGGCTACATAATGAATTATTGCCTCAAATTAAAAAAAAGTAACAGGAACCCAAAGACTAAAGTAAAACAGGAACAAAACAAAATAATTTTTTTTTTTGGTTTTTCGAGGTAGGGTCTCACTCTAGCCCAGGCTGACCTGGAATTCACTATGTAGTCTCAGGGTGGCCTCGAACTCACGGTGATCCTCCTACCTCTGCCTCCCAAGTGCTGGGATTAAAGGCGTGTGCCACCACACCCGGCAACAAAATAATATTTTAATTCAATATATCTTGAGGTAAATAAGATATCCCTGAAACAAGAAGAGTAAACTAATAAAAGCCTACCCACTGCCAAGTCTGCAACCCTAGCACTCAGAAGGCAGAAGCAGGAGGATTACAACAATTTCAAGGTTAACCTGGTCTACAATGCAAGTTTCAGCAAGGCCTTAACTCGAAAAAGTTTTAGGGCTGGAGAGATGGCTCAGTGGTTAAGGGGCTTGCTTAATGAATAAATTTTTTAAAAATTTAATTGGGAGCCATGTCCTACCACCGGCAGGAAGGTAAGGGAGGCCACTCGCTGCCCTGGAGACACCAGCCTGCAGAGGCCTGTGGAGGCCACCATCTGTCCACCCCACAGGTGCCAGCCCTCGATCGGCCACACGAGGCCCCCGGCCCTTTGGAGGCAGAGTGCAGGAAGGATCAAACTCTATTTGTGACCAAAGAAGACCATGAACATCCCAGCAATGCCAAGCTGGTAGCTGATGACCCCGATGATCTATAGCAGAGAGGAAATCAAGGGATCAGACTGTGTGGACCAGTTCTGAGCCATGCAGGAGTGCATGCAGAAATACCCAGACGTCTATCCCCAAGACGAGGAGGAGGAAGAGGAAAAGCCAACAGAACATGCTGAGGAAGCAGATTCCGCTGAGGTACCTGCAGTCAAAGAGCAGGGTCAAGCTCATGAGGGCCACAAGCCCTGGGCTCCAGTCCTTCCACTTCAGAGCAACATGGACCATTTGCACAAAGCTCTCAGTTGCCCTCCAGGAAGGTGTTCTGTGCACCATAATGTTCCAAATAAATTATTCTGATGATAGGGGTTTTGGCTGCTTGCCATATACACTGAAAACAAAGGTATGTGTAGACTGTTCTATGTAAAGCTGCCAGTGAATACAGCTGCCACTGTTGGAATGCCTTTTCTCTGATTGCCTGAATTGTCCCACTCATAGTGATAATGTGCTGAGTATTCTCAGCAACCAGAAGTCATTATTTGGGAATATTTCTTGTAAGTAAGCTAATTGTTCTGATCCTTTGTATCTTTTAGTAGATTTTATACCTCTAGGAAATTAAATAGAAGCCCAGCATCTTTATTTAAGGACGGTGGAGTGGGGCCTTTCCTAATCAAAGAGGCCAGTGGTCACAAAGTCCCCTTGATGTGTCTGAGTGGCTAACATGCTTCTTCCTCACATGTTGGGTTTCCACGTTGGCACTGAGCTCTGACCTCGGGGTTTCATTGTTTGGACCCTGTGATTCTTGATCCCTTTCAAAGGAAAAGGAAAGGTGAGCTCTTGTTCCTGGTTTTACTTTTCCAAACTCCTGGTTTGGGACCCATGTTCACACCATCTCAGTGTAGTCAGATGAGGTGTTCCTCAAAGGTAGGGGCCTAACTGCTGCCAGAGCAGCAACCAAGAGAGGAAATGTTGTGAATGAAGGACAGAATTAAAAGTAAATATGATTTCTTAAAAAAAATTAATTGGGGCTGAAATATGGCCCAAAAGTTAAAGGTCTTTGCTTGCAAAAGCTGCTGGCCTTGGTTCAATTCCCAGCACCCACATGAACTCAGATACTAAGTGGCACATGCATCTGCGATCCCAACATGGCTCTGAAAATGAGAGGTGGAGCTAGGAAAATCCCAGGCTTATGGAAAGTTAGTCTGACATCCTTTTAAGTCAGTTTGCAGTGGAGAGAACCTGTCTCCAAAAAAGTGGAGCACAGACTCCACACTGCTGTCCTCTGGCCTCTGTGTATCTGTGTCATGTGCACACATACATACAAAAAACAGTACTTAACATCTTAAAATAAAGTGTTAAAAACATTCATAATAGGGGGGGCATTGGGGAATTGGGGATAACAACTCATTGTTTGCCCACTGAATAATGTAACTCATTATGGACAATAAATATATATTTAAGACTTAAAAAACATTCATAATAAAAGAACTGCCTCTAGAAAGCAAAACAATAATTAAAATGTAAAATCCAATATAGAATTACTGTAATATAAAGTTGAAATATGAGGGGCGGAGCAAGATGCTGGACGAGTAACAGCATCGCCAGGACTCTCTCCGTAAAGGTTTGATGTTCCTGCTGGAATCCAAACCCCGGACCCCAGCGAGACCTGAACCCAAACCCACCCTCCCCCCAATTCCTACACCAGCACAGACAGGGTTCCCCAGTGGCTCTCTGCTCTGCAGAGGAACGGAGAGCTGCCCCCTCCCCCACCCCAAGCTCCCGCCATTGTTTCCTCCCAGCCGGTTCCTGAGCCCGCGCTGCCAGCTGAGCACATTTCCCTCATGGGGCCCCTTCCCTCCAGCACCCGATCCTCCGGCGCACTTCTCATCACAACCCCCCCACATACACAGGCAGACGCGCGGTCCTTGGGCAAACTGACCTAGCTCAGTTCCAGGGACAGACCTCAAGCAGATACCTGGGAACTCTGCCAGTGCTGGGAGGGCAGAGGCTGGTTGAGACAGGTACCTGCCAGGAGGGCACAGGCGGTTTCAGCGAGTACCAGGGATCATGCGCCACTGCCAGGTGGGAAGACACTGGATTCTATAGTTTGGGATGCTGGGGCTGTTTCTACTGCAGCATACCAATCGGGTACAGGGGCCTATGAGGTGGCTCTAAGACTAAACAGGCACATACAGAGGGATCCAGATGGGTAAAGATCTGAGCCTGTCTGAGGAGAGAACACCCCAATAGGAAAGACCTCAGTTTAAGATCAAACCTGGTGATCATTCCACTGGAAGCAAAGCAGGCCGAGCAGCCCTCCCCAGGGTGCCTGAGTCCCATTCCCTTACCTAGACATGGGCAGAAACCAATGAAAAAAAAACACTCAGAAATCAAAGACGTAAGGGGAGGGCAGTGGGGAATTGGGGATAACAACTCATTGTTTGCCCACTAAATGTTGTAACTCATTATGGACAATAAATTAAAAAAAAAAAAAAGAAATTAAAGACGTAACTCCCCAACTCAGGGCCTCTAGTCCCATTATGGAACAGGAAAGTGACAAGGAAGTGGAGACAACAAATAGACCATCCCAAAGAGAGAATAATATGACTCCTGACCACAACTGCAATGCAAACATGAAGCAGTTAATGGCTGATATGGAAACTATGAAAAAAGACATGAATGAGATGAAGCTCACCAACACAAGCATAGACTCCAGACTGAATTTAATGGAGAGAAATATGAATGAATTCAGAAACACATTAAGTGAATTGAAGGTGAACCAA
>PVHP010001796.1:55711-88350 GCA_004024765.1 Zapus hudsonius | reverse complement strand
AGGAGGAGCTAGACAATCAATTGACTAAATTTGATGGGGTCTTAAGAAAATTTAAAAATGATTTTCAGGAATCCCTAGCAAAAACAAAAATAGACTGGAAATTAGATCTCACCAAAGAATTGGAGTCTATAAACAAAATTATAGAAGAAACAAAAATGAAATGGAATTGTTAAAAACCTCCCTAGAATCAATCAGTCCCAGAGTTGACAATCTGGAGGACAGACTCTCAGACATTGAGGACAAGACAGAAGGAATTAATAAGGATGTCATAGGATTCAACAAATTCAAGAAATCAAGTGAGCATAATTTGAGGGATCTATGGGATACCATAAAGAGGTCCAATATCAGAATCATGGGGATCCCAGAGGGAGAAGAAGCCCAGGCTAAGGGCATAGGAAATATTTTCAACAGAATTATTCAAGAAAACTTCCCCAATTGAACAAGAGAAAGCCCACTCAACTTTCAAGGGGCCCAGAGGACTCCAAACAGACAGGTCATGAAGAGGAATTCTCCAAGACACATTTTAATCAATATGCCTAACATAGAAAGCAAAGAGAAAATACTCAAAGCTGCTAGAGAAAAGCAAACCATAACTTATAAAGGAAAATCCATCAGACTTCTCATTAGAAACCATGAAAGCCAGAAGGGCTTGGAATAATGCTTTTCAGGGCCTAAAGAAGTATGGCTTTCAACCCAGACTACTCTACCCAGCAAAGCTATCCCTCATAATAGATGGAGAATTGAAAGTGTTCCATGAAGTAAACCAGCTCTATGACTATTTGAAAACAAAGCAAAAATTTCAGAAGATCCTACAAGAGATATCCCACACAGAAGAAACAAAAAATCTTCCTCAGAAGAGTACCAGAGATCAGACACGACAATCACAGTCAGTGTGCTAATAACAGCAGCACAGACAAAACCCTTGTTATCCCTTCATCATGGCAGGGCTCAAAGCAAACCTCACAGTTATATCACTGAATATAAATGGAATTAACTCCCGTATAAAAAGACACAGACTTGCAGGGTGGATCAGAAAAATGGACCCTTCCATCTGCTGCCTTCAGGAAATGCACTTTACCTCTAAAGACAGCAATCTTCTTAGAGTAAAAGGATGGAAAACACTTTGTCAGGCATGTGGAAGTAAAAAGCAGGTGTGACTACATTAATCTCTGACAAAATAGACTTTACACCAAAATCAATTAAAAAGGATAATGATGGTCACTTCCTACTCATCAAAGGAATGATCCAACAGGAAGATATCAACATCATCAACATGTACACACCAAATTTGTGTGCAACACAGTTCATAAAGGAAACCCTACTCAAAAATAAAGTAGTATAGACTCTAATTCCATCATAGTAGGAGACTTCAATACACCTCTGTCAGCTCTAGACAGATCAACCAAACAGAAGATCAGCAGGGACATAACGAAGCTTAATAACACCATCAAACAGCTAGGGATAACAGATATTTACAGAACATTCTACCCAAAGACACAGAATATACATTCTTCTCAGCAGCGCATGGGACTTTTTCTAAAATTGATCACATCTTAGGTCACAAATCTTCCCTAAACAAATTCAGGATGATTGATGTAGTTCCTTGCATTGTATCAGACCATAGTGCATTAAAGGTAGAAATTAACAATGGAACAGGATCCAGAAAATACACAAAGTACTGGCGCCTGAATAACTCGCTCCTAAAAAATGATTGGGTCATCCAAGAAATAAAACAAGAAATTTAGAATTTCCTAGTTCTGGAAAGAATAGGCATAGATGGCCTATACCTCAATTTAATAAAGACAATTTAGAAAACTCCTAAAGCACAAATCATTCTCAATGGGGAATGACTCAAGGAGTTCCCACTCAATTCAGGAACAAGACAGGGTTGTCCACTCTCACCACTGCTCTTTAACATAGTGCTTGAAGTTCTAGCCCAAGCGATAAGACAGGAGAAGGGCATAAAAGGGATACAAATCGGAAAGGAAGAAATTAAACTATCCCTCTTTGCAGATGACATGATCCTTTATATATCAGACCCAAAGAATAGTATCAGTAACCTCTTGAAGGTGATTAATGCCTTCAGCAACGTGGCAGGATACAAAAATTAACACACAAAAATCATATATATATGATATATGCAGAAGACAAGCAGACAGAAAAAGACATCAGAGAGACTGTCCCATTTTCTATAGCCTCAAAGAAAATCAAATACCTTGGAATATCACTAACCAAGGTTGTAAAGGACTTATATAAGGAAAATATTGAAACACTCAAGAAGGAAATAGTGGAGGACGTGAGAAGATGGAAAGATATTGCATGCTCATGGTTAGGGAGAATCAATATAGTAAAAATGGCAATCCTACCAAAAGCTATCTACAGATTCAACGCAATGCCAATAATAATCCCAACCTCCTTCTTCACAGACATTGAAAAAATAATCTCAAAATTTATTTGGAAAAAAATTAAAAAAAATTTATTTGGAAAGGTAAGAGACCTCGAATAGCTAAAACTATTATGAGCAAAAAAAAAAATACGCAGGAGTTATCACCATACCTGACTTTAAAACATACTACAAAGTCATAGTAACTAAAACAGCATGGCATTGGCAGAAAAACAGACAGTCTGACCAGTGGAATAGACTCTAAGACCCAGCTTTTAATGCAAGTAACTTCAGCTTCTTAGTCTTCAACAAGGGTGCCAACAATGTATGCTGGGCTAAAGATAGCATCTTCAACAAATGGTGCTGGACAAATTGGATAAACATGTGTAAAAAATGAAAATAGACCCACTCCTTTTACCATGCACACAGATCAACTCCAAATGGATCAAAGACCTCAATATCAAGCCTGTAACCCTGAACACCCTGGAAGAAAAAATAGGCGGAACTCTACATGAAATAGGAGTAGGGAAAAATTTCCTGAGCAAATCTCCAGCAGCCCAGGAAATACAACAAACACTTAACCAATGGGACCTGATCAGGTTCAAAAGCTTCTGTACAGACAAACAAACCATACTCAGAGACAATAGACCCCCTTCAAATTGGGAGACGATTTTCACCAGCTACAACTCAGACAGAGGTCTAATTTCCAGAACCTACAGAGAACTCAAAAATATTAATAACAAAAACCCAAAATGCCCCCTCACAAAATGGGGCACTGATCTCAACAGAGAATTCACAGAGGAGGAAACACAAATGGCCTTGACTCATCTAAGAAAGTTCTCAGCATCCTTAAGCATCAGGGAAATGCAAATCAAAACCACAATGAGATGCCATCTTACCCCTGTCAGAATGGCAATCATAAAGAAAACCAACAACAATCGTTGCTGGCGAGGATGCGAGGAAAAAGGAACCCTCATTCACTGCTGGTGGGATTGCAAACTCGTTCAACCACTATGGAAAGCAGTGTGGAGACTCCTAGACAGAATGGACATAGAACTACCCATGGACCCAGCTATCCCTCTACTAGGCATCTACCTGCAAGATGTCACATCTTGATGCAGAAAATTTTGTACAACTATATTTATAACAGCTCAATTCATAATAGCCAAGAATTGGAATCAACCCAAATGCCCATCCATGGAGGAATGGACAGCGAAACTGTGGTATATTTACACGTTGGAATTCTACTCAGCTGAAAGGAAAAATGACATATCCAAATTTAGGAAAAAATTATCTGACTTTGAACAGATCTTACTAAGCGAACACTCAAAAGAACAGAGAGTTGAACGCCACATACTCTCCCTCATATGCAGTCTTTAACCAGGATAACAGTTTTCTCTATGCAGACTAGTAGAAAGAAGTGAGAGGTTATGAATGAGGTGTAAGGATTGGGGAAGGGGAATGGCTTAAGCATGAGGCTATACCAAATTAGGTTCAAAAACATAAAATCCTCACGAGCATACTGTAAACTACAGCGCAAGTAGTGGGCGTCAACTGGCAAGAGGAGCCATGAGTAGTAGGGGAGAGTGTCTAAGTCTGTGAATAATTGAGCAGTCTGACAACCCCAGGTCCCGGCCACCGGTTCCTTCCCTCACTGAGCTGTTGACCAAAGTGACCCATGAGGTTCCAAAAACTAGACAGAATTCTGTCAAAGCTCTTGAATGCCCTCCCCAGGCCTGAGGCAAAACCCTGTTGCTGAAGAAACCACAGAATACCACCGATCAGCATCAAGAGACCCTTTGAGGTCTGGAATGTTAACCAGCCCCCAGATGGCAGTTAGTGCAGTGCTGGAAGGCACTACACAAGCTGCCAGGGGAAGCAGATCAACGACAGTGGGAGTAAACCGACCACTGGCATGAAACACAGTCTGCAGCCATGAGTAGGCTGACCACACCTCCTACTGGGAGAGAACAGCAAACCAAGAAAGGAGCACTTGTGCAATGGAGGAGCCTGGGCCTGAGAAAGACAATCAACAGCTCTTGAATTTGGCCAAATATTCCACTCAGTGAGGGGGAACCCTTGATTGGAACTGGGGATCAGGGCGATATGCACTGGATCCCGTACTCTTGAGCTCACAAGAAAAGATGCACTATGGGAGTGATTGACGGGAAGGCTACTAAAAATAGAATCTAGGTAATCCAGAATGGTGTATATTTGTTAACCTATACTGATCTCACTCTCCGATGGAGACTGTGTTTGTATTTTTCAGGATGCAGCAAGAGAGCTGTGGCCCATATAACCCTACCAACCGACTGCAGGCAGAAAGCTGAGATCCTGGCAAGAGATGAGCCACCACAGTCATATTGTGGAGGATCCATATGGAACCCTGCAGAGAACAACTGGATGAACAAGGGACCCATAGCCACACCCATTCAATCAACACAGGATAAGCCAGTGAGACAGTAACCAATGATTTTCGATACAATGACCCTAAGCTCACAACATTAAAGCAGCCTTAATAACCACCCACCACAACTCAGGGAACTAAGTGGAAGAGGGGGCAGAAAGATTGTGAGAGCCGTGGTGGGCGAGAATATCAGAGGCATGGCACCCCTCAGTAACAACGCACTTGGGTCAGGAGAAACCAGCTGAATACTAAGCTATCCATGGTCCCCTACCACAAAGACTGATCCAGACAGCCCACGGAGGAGGATATCCAGCTGACTGGGGATGGGGAGTGGGGGCAATGAGGAATTGGGGATAATAACTCATTGTTGGCCCACTAAACAATGTAACTCATTATGGACAATTAAAAAAAAAGTTGAGATATTATCTCACAAGTAGGGCTAAAAGATAAAGATAATAAAACAGACATAAAGAGATCTAAAATATGAATACTAGGAGCTCCAGGAAAAGAAGCTGAAATTAGAGTAATATAAGAAAAAATCTTAGAACTAAATAATGTGAATTTCTAGATTCAATTGTAGTACCTTGCTGAAAAGGGCACAGAGGATGTGGGATTAAGGGGAGTTGAGACATGATGAAGCCCCAGGTAATCTCTGCACTGAAATCCGATAGGAGCTTCACCACCCTCCACCCTTAATCCTAAACCTCTAGGCTCCCTAAGCAAGCCACAGTGAATCCTGCATTCTCACCTCAGCAGGGCTGACAATAGGTGAGTGACAGCTCCAGGTGACAAATGTCTCAGCAACTATCACCATCGAATCCATGTCTAGAATCATGTACTTCCCGTCACTCAATTTATGCAAATTAGGCATTCACAGATTACCTACCCCCACCTATCCACTCATGAGGTGCCCACTTACCACCCTGCCCTAACCAATCCCCTTGCTCTCCCACTGCCCCTAATTCTAACCCCTCCACATACAATAAATAATATCTGCCCATCCCACCCACGGTGGCTGTGTCCTGAGAGTTCTTCTCAAATATCTTGCTGGCTTGCATCCTGCCTGCGTGCCCAGCTCCGTAGATAAGCAGGGAACTGCACTGCTCCCTCTCTGGCTTGGCCATAGACCAAACGCAGCGTCTGCCATCAGCCCTGCCTCCGCTGCGACCAGCATCCAGAGGGGAATGAACGACATCAATAACCAAAACTTGGAACCATAGCAATGCATGTAATACTGAAGTTACTGCACATGGGAAAAAAGGGCAGTTATAGCGATGCATACCAATTATCCCAGCCCTTGGGAAATGGGGACAGGAAGAAAGTTATTTGTAAAGGCTTTCAGGGCATGGGAGAAAGTAAAATACAGACTTAGTAATTAGAATGGCATCATAGTAATGCTGGAAGCTAAAGAAAACTGGAAGAATGCTTTCAAAATTCTCGTGGAACATGATTGCCAAACTATGTCCCTATATCAGCCAACCACCTCAATGTAAAGAGAAAATAAAAATATTTCTAGGCAGGAAAGTTCTCTTACCCTCTCACTCACCTCTTTTCCAGGCTGGTGTTAGACTCATAGTGTTCCACCTACCTTAAACCACCCAAATGTTTGGACTCTAGGTGTGAGCCACCACGCCTGGCCCACTCACCCTTTCAAGTAAGCATCTTTAACCACTTAGCCATCCCTCCAGCCCCCCCCACTCACCTTTCTAAGGAAGCTTTCAGTAGATTATTTTCTACTGCTAAGGGAGAATAAGTGAAAAACGAGAAAGACATAAGATTCAGAAAAGATCCAACAGGTTGGGAGTTCTTGGGAAGATGTCTCAGTGGAAGAAGCCAAGCCAAGACTGAGCAGGAGAGGAAAACAGGACCCTGTTTGGTCACGGAGTTGGTCAGGCCTTCCAGGGCAACACCCAGAATTGCTGGGAGACGGAACACATGAGAAAGACCTGGATCAGGGTCAAGAGCACCCAACCAAATCCTGTGAATATATACCACCTTCCTACCTCCTGGCCACCTCTTTGGAGATGTTATTGGAGCTGAGCAAGAATCTATTCTCTGCTGGGCGGGCGTGGTGGTGCACGCCTTTAATCCCAGCACTCGGGAGGCAGAGGTAGGAGGAATGCTGTGAGTTCAAGGCCACCCTGAGACTACATAGTGAATTCCAGGTCAGCCTGGGCTAGAGTGAGACCCTACCTCGAAAAACCAAATATATATATATATATTGGGGGGGCTGGAGAGATGGCTCAGAGGTTAAGGCACTTGCTTCCACTGCCTAAGGCCCTGGGTTCAATTCCTCAGGACCCACATAAGCCAGACCCACAAAGTGGTGGCCCTGGTGCGCTCGCTCTCTCTCTCTCTCTCTCTCCTCTCTCTCTCTCTCTCTCTCTCTCTCTCTCTCTCTCTCTCTCTCTCTGCTGGAAAATGAATAAATAAAATAAAATTTAAAAAAATCTATTCTCACCTTAACTGAGACTGGAAGATACTCTGGTTTTGAAGAAAGCTAACTCAAGGAAGAAATTGGCCCTGCAGGTCCCACCTAACTTCTTACATCATTTATGGAGCCATGACTTGCTTCCCTTCTTCCATGACTTTCATCCCATTGTTTTACTTAACTGACATCCTTGTGAAAGGGCTTAATGCTGCCTAGTGGAAAGTAGAGGACAACCAGATGGAATCCAGGCACTGCCCATGTTGGCCTGATTACAAGTGGGGAAGCTTGTTTGGGAAGACCATATAGTACAGGTACCAGCAGTGGGCTGGTAGGACATCACAGACCTGCTGCACAGTTTGCATCTTACTTGCTCAAGTTGGTACGGAGTTCTCACCCTCATCCTGGACTTCACTCACCTAGACTCTTGCTCACCCCTTCTCTTGCCCCTTCCTTTAACTTCACATATGTAATGACTCAGTTTTCACTTTCGTACTACACATGAAATAAATGTAGCTGCATTTGAGGCTGGAGGGATGGCCCAGAGGTTAAGGCACTTGTCTGCAAGGAAGGAAGGAACGAACAAACGAAGGAACAAAGGAATGAAGGAAGAAAGGAAGGAACGAAGAAAGGAAGGAACGAAGGAAGGAAGGAAAAAGAAAGAAGAGAAAGAAATGAGTTCCAGGTGAAAGGACTCTTTCTTATTTCTCCCCAAATAAGGCAGAATAGGAGTATGGAAGAATGACCAATATCCTCCTCTGGCCTCCACATACATGTACAACAGTCACAAGAACCCATGTGTATGCACACACACACACGAAACACCAAATGACCCAATGTATTAGAGGTGTACACCCATTATATTGGTAAAGTAAAATTCCAAGATTAAAACTACAGACTAGTAGGCGCTTGAGGTTCTGGTCAAGAGCCATACCAGTGTGCCCAAGGGTGGGTGTGGGATCCGGAAGGCAGTGAGAACCATGAACAACTCCATTCTAGCAAAAAGACCTTGAAATGATAGCTGACTCCCAGGAAGGAGATGGACCACCCCTAACACACCACCTAGGGCCCAGGCAAAATCTCAGAGGAAGAGAAGATGAGCAAGAGTGCTGCTTTCATAGCAAGTCTGACAACCTGCCCAAGGGTAGTGGAGACAGACATGGAGGACAACCATTCCAAAGAAGAAACCCAGAGACTCTTAAGAGCTCAACACTAAAGCAGATTTAAAAGTCACCCACCATGGCTCAGGGGCTTTGTGGAAGAAGGGGTGGAAAGATTGTAAGAGCCATAGTGGGGGAAATATCCAGAGACATTGACCCCCTCCAAAAAAACACTACTGCTTGCCCAACTCACAGCCCCTCATACTATGGAGCCTTCTGACAGTTCTACTGAGGAGGGCCCTCGGTGAATTGGGGGCAGGGAGGAGGGAAACAGTGATACCAACACAGCACTTGTACTTAACGAGTTTCTACTTATTTATTTAAAAAAAAACTATAAATTAAAAAGCTACATAGTAAACTTAGAGCCTACCAGGCCAGATAAGACATCAAAATAGACTTCCTTAAGGATTTATTCACGATAAAGCAAGAGGATCCAACATATGAATAAGAAAATGAAGGAAATTTTTTAGCCTTTTGGGGGAGTCTAAAAATTATTGGTTGACGGTTAGAATAAACATTTTTAAAATATTTTTATGGGTTGGAGAGATGTTTCAGCAGTCAAAGGCACTTATATAAAGCCCAATGGCCAGGGTTCCCAAGTACCCATGTAAAGCCAGATGCACAAAGTGGTGCATGGATCTGGAGTTCATTTGCCCATTCCCTATCAGTCTCTCTCGCTTGCTCGCTCTCTTTCTCTCTCTCTCCCTCTCTCCATCCCTCCCTCCTTGCAAATAAGTAAAAACAATATTTTTGCTGATCATGGTGGTGCACACCTTTAATCCCAGTACTTGGGAGCCAGAGGTAGGATTGCCATGAGTTTGACTCCACCCTGAAACTACATTGTGAATTCCAGGTCAGTCTGGGCTAGAACAAAACCAAGACCCTACCTTGAACACAGAGAAAGAGGGAGTGAATGGGCCACACCAGAACCTCTTTCCGCTGCAAATGAACTCTAGACACATGTATCAGTTTTTGCATCTCACTTTATGTGGGTACTGGGGAATTGAACCAGGTTCAATAGGCTATGTAAGCAAGCACCTTTAAATGCTAAGCCATCTCCCCAGCCCAAACATTTTAAAAATATGTTTATTATTAGTTAAAAAATAAAATCTGGGATGGGGAGATGGCTCAGCAGTTAAAGGCATTTGTTTGCAAAGCCTGTTGGCCCAGGTTGGATTCCTTAGTACCTGTGAAAGCCAGATTCACAATGTGGTGATTGCAACTGGAGTTCCATTGCAGAGTCAGGGGGCCTTGGTATGCCTATACTCCTCTCTCTCTCTCTCTCTCTCTCTCTCTCTCTCTCTCTCTCTCTCTCTCTCTCTCTCTCCTCTCCCCCTCCCCCTCCCCCTCTCCCCTCTCCCCTCTCCTTTTTGTGCATCTAGATTTATGTGGGTACTGAGGAATCAAACTCAGGTTGTGAGGTTTTGCAGGCAAGAATTTTAACCATGGAGCCATTTCTCCAGACCAGATTTTATTTTTTTTTTATTTTTTATTTTTTATTTTTTGGTTTTTCGAGGTAGGGTCTCGCTCTAGCCCAGGCTGACCTGGAATTCACTCTGTAGTCTCAGGCTGGCCTCGAACTCACGGGGATCCTCCTACCTCTGCCTCCCGAGTGCTGGGATTAAAGGCATGCGCCACCACACCTGGCTTAGATTTTAATTCTTAAGAAAAGAAATACCAACCTCTAGAGCCTACCTAGGTCAGAAACTTTATCTTTGCTGTTACTAGGAGTTATGTCCAGCTGTGATTGTTAGTGTGTGGAATTTTTGCAATTGGTTGTTTGGTGAGTGAGTGAGTGTGTGTGTGTGTGTGTGTGTGTGTGTGTGTGTGTGTGTGTGTGTGTGTGCAGGCTAGAGGAGAACTTCATGTATCATGCTTCAAGTATGCCCATCCACCGTTATTTATTTAAGACAAGGTCTTTCCCTCCCAAATAGATTAGACCGGCTGACCAGAAGAGATCCAGCTGCCTCAGGTCCCAGTGCTTACACTGAATTATCTCCTTCAGAACTATCTCCTGGCTTGTGAGCCAGTTTTTTTTTTCTTTTTTCTTTTTCTAGCCCCCCCCCACAGTCCCCCTTCCCACTCCCGCCCCCTGAGCCAGTTTTTTGGTTTGAATTTTCAGGTGTTTATTTTTGTGGGAGGGTAGTTTGGGTTTTCTAGTATTTGGATGCTTGGTTGTTTTCTTATTTTCGCCTTAAAAGAATTTCTTTCTCACTTCATTTGGTTTTCATTTTGTATTTCTTTATGCTTTCCTTAAATTCTTCTCTTTTTTGTGTAGGTTAGCATCTGGAACCTTGCTACTTATGATGTCTATTTCTAGTCCGAGTGATCAGCCCTGTATCAGCTTCTCCAATGAGGACAACCCATTCAGGAGTCTGTATAAGGTTCTAGGTGGGAGTGCCCTGGGAAGAAGACCCACCATCATCTCACAGGGGCCCTAGGGGGCAATGAAAGAGCTGAAGAAGGGGCAGAGGCTTGCCCACACAGCTACAAGTGTGGTGGAAATTTGGAAAATATCAACCACCATATCATCCCATCTCTGCTACAGAGCATGAAAACTAAAGAGAAAATCTATCTAGTCATGGAATTGGCCAGGAAAAAACCCGTAAGGTTTTTCAGTGAGGCCAGCTGCCTGAATTCAGACAAGGCCCAAAACATATTTGAACAGATAACTAGGCATGAGTGAGGGATCGATAGTTCACCGAGACCTCAGCCCAAATAACATCATGGTCAATGCCACAGGCAAAGTCAAGATAATTGATTTTGGCCCAAATGAGGGACGGAAAGCAGCTTGGCAAATTCTGTAGCAGTAACTATTGCAGTGCCACCAAGATGTTCATCCAGATTCTGATGTCGGCCCCCAAGGTCCATACATGGAGCCAGGAAGCTCCCTTCGGAAGTAGCCATCATATGGAACTTTAAGGACCAGATTCTGGGAGGAAGGCATTCCATACCCTCTTGCCTTTCAAAAGGGCTGGGATGAAAGGATAATTTTATGGTGGCACACACAAAGTAGCTTATCATATGAGTCTACATGGAGAGATATCTACATACTGCTGTTGAACATCAGTATACATTGTGTCCCTCTTCACAAAAATAGGGCCATTTAACCCAGGGGATTAACCCCTGCTGTTGCCTGGCTAAATGCATATATTATGCCCACCAACCTTGTTGGTATTGCTTAAGGAGGGCACGGAGGACAAAGGGTTAAGAGGGTGCTGAATGAGGTCAGAAACCCCAGTGGCTAACCCAGTAGGCGTTTCCCTATCTCCATCCTCAACTCTGAGATTCCCAAACCCCCAAAAAGCATGCTCCATAGACCCAGGTTCGCACCCCAGCTGTGCCTAGAAGGTGGCAGTTCGTCTGCCCCCACCATCTGATACGTGCCCAAGCTCACGTCCACATGCAAAGCAGGTATTCACAGGTTGCTGATTTCTGCCAATCTCCGTTGTCCATTTCTTTCCCTCCCTCCTCCTCAATTTCTATTTAACCCACAATGCTGCTATAATAAAATGGGATTATTTGTCATGGGATTTTTGCCATGTCTTTTCCCCGGTCTATGCCCGCTATTCTCTCTGGAGAGATGAGCTCAACACACACAGAGCTATAACACTTCCACAGGCTTTCAGGCCCACGGAAATGCCTCCATGGGTGCACGGTTTTGGGTCCCCCGCTGCCTCTGCCACCGCCACCGCTCAGACCATGCCAGCTCCCTCCCTCCCCGCAGTCCCATCCGTGCCGCCGCCATGGAGCGTGCCTGCACCCCAGTGCCAGCCTCAACAATGTCCCAGCAGCCGCCCACAGAGCTGTGACTGAGCAGTCTGCACCCTGGGTGAGCCGGCTGGACACGCCTCCACTGGCCTCCCGGGATCAGCGCCCAGCGCCTCTTCCCAGTCCAGCCCAGGCCTGCCGGGGAAGCGGCTCGACTCGGCCAGCGGACCAGTTCCTTTCTTTTCTTTTTTTATTAAAACAACACAACCTGCCCTGTAAGCACTTTTATTAATGTTGATACCCATATATTAATGCTACTTTCACCACTTTTATCATGGTTTATTGTCTATATGTATGGAAGCTGTCAACAAAAAGTTAAAAAATAAATAAATATAAAAATAGGGCCATTTTTAAAGGGTTGGCACACCACATTTTAAGGACATCATTGGTCATTTTTTTTAAAAATTATTCATTTTCAAACAGAGAGAGAGAGAGAGAGAGAGAGAGAGAGAGAGAGAGAGAGAGAGAGAGAGCGCACCAGGGCCACCACCTTGTGGGTCTGGCTTATGTGGGGACTGGGGAATTGAACCTGGGGCCTTAAGCACTGGAGGCAAGTGCCGTAACTGCTGAGCCATCTCTCCAGCCCCATCCATCATTGGTCATTTTAAAAGTAAAAAATTGTGCAAACTCCAGATGCATGCACCACTTTGTGCATCTGGCTTCACGTAGATACTGCGGAATTGAACTCAGGTCAGTAGGTTTTACAGCCAAATGCCTTAACCACTGAGCCATCTCTCCAGCCCCCAACTTGCATCATTTTTATACATGCTATTTCTGGGGGAGGACAAGTTTATTGCCCTATGCATTGGGAAGCAGTCTCTACATTATCTTGGAAGATGGGCCAAATCCAAGATTTTCCTTTCTCAGCCTCAGCTAAGGGTAGCTAGATATATGTCATCATACATCACTACCTGAAGCCAAAACTTAAGTAGTAGGCACCCTGCATGGTTGGCTTCTAGCTCAGTTTCAAATTTTAAATTGTTATTCCCCCACAAAGCAACCTTTGTAACCTAAGACAATGTGTTTGAAAACTGCCTAATCTGAAAAGCTAGGGAGTTTACAAAAACACAGTTTCTAGCATCCCTCAGTCTTCAGCATTCAGATTATCTGGACCAGGGACCTAGAATCCAATGATTCCAGTGGCCAGTCAGTCATGAGAACTAAAGAAGCTAGGCTAATGTTCACACAGCCTTCACTCAACAGCACCACTGTGGTCTCAGGCTTTCCAACTCTACCTCGTTAGGGTAAGATAGGAAAGGAAGTTATTAATGTATTTATTATATAGTACACAATTAAAACACTGACTTTCTGCACAACACTATCCTGTTCTTTATGTTTGCCAAATTTAATCCATTAAACCCATTACATTTTATAGAGAAACATGTTTAAACTGTTAAACTTGTCACTTACTTCATAAGGGTTTTTTGTTTGGTTTTTCAAGGTAGGTTCTTGCTCCAGCCCAAGCTGTCTTTAAATTCACTGTGTAGTTTCAAGGTGGCCTTGAATTTAAGAGATCCTATTACCTCTGCCTCCCAATGGGCCAGGTTCGATTCCCCAGTATCCATGTAAAGCCAGATGCACAAAGTGGCACATACATCTGGAGTTTGTTTCCAGTGGCTGGAGATACTGGCACACTCATTCTCTCTGTCTCTCTATCTCTCTCTGCTTCCAAATAAATTTTTTTTAAAAAACCAAGTTACATATTTCCTACATTCATGGGACAAAGTAAATATCCTTAATCAAGAAGGAAGGATAAAAGCATAGCAAGGAACCATCAGATCAAAGTAAAGCTAGCTGGACAGACGTCAAGTCCTAAGGCTGCATGTCCACAATCTATGACTCCTGATGAAATCCTTCACTCCACATGGCACTACCTGGAGTCTCTCTCCTGGACTGAATCCACCCTGAACCTACAGCTGGTTTTGGCAGATGTCCCATGACATCTCTAACAGACTTTTCAGTCCTGGTGGAGACCAGCTGCTTTTAACTGGAAAACTCAGGTACCTTTTGTTTCTGAAGCCAGCTTTGGATCTCTTCAAATAGAAGTTGCCAGTCAAGGGCCTCAGGGAGCTTCAAACTCTGAACGATGGGAGATTTTGGAATGCACTCGGTTCATGCTGCCTCTCACAGGTGTGAAGTTTGGCAACAGACAGACAAGGTAGCAATAGGACTCCGAAGGTGAGCTTCATGTATTAGGGACATTGGTAATTCCCATGCACACCATCTGGACTGCAGCACAACTCCAGTGTTGTGATTATGTAAATGACTCTAACCAAGGATGTGTTTAAATTCATATCAACTCTCGGGCTGGAGAGATGGTTCAGTGGTTAAGGCACTTGCCTCCAGTGCCTAAGGCCTTGGGTTCAATTCCCCAGGACCCAAGGTGGTGGCCCTGGTGCATTCTCTCTCTCTGCTTGAAAATGAATAAATAAAAAATATTTTAAAAAATTCATATCAACTCTCATCTCTGGACTTCTGAAGAGACCACTCTGTCCATCTCTGTACCTCCCTTGAAACCTGGTACCAGTTGCCATTGTAAGTCTTTTAGAAAGTACATGCAAAACGCACTAAACCTGATGCTGTCACATTTTCCTTTGTGTGTGTGTGTGTGTGTTTGTGTGTGTGTGTGTGTAGGTGTGTAGGTGCTCCAGAGTCTTTTGCCCCTGCCAATGAATGCCAGACACTCTACTTTTTGCATCTGGCTTTATGTGGCTGAGGAATTTAAACCGTAAACCACCAAGCCATCTCTCCAGTCCCACATTTTACTTTTATTTTTAAAAATAATTATTATTATTTGCAAGGAAAGAAAGAGTACACCAAGGCTTCTTGCCCCTGTAAATGAACTCCAGACACATGTACAACTTTGAGTATATGGCTATACATGAGTACTAGGGAATCAAACCCGGCTGTCAGGCTTTGCAAGCCAGTGCCTTTAACAGCTGAAGTAACTCTCCAGCCCTAGTTATTTATTTATTTAAAAGCAGAGAAAGATAGAAGCGAAACAGAGAGAATGGGTGTGCCAGGGTCTCCAGTAACTGCAAACAAACTCTAGATGTATGCACCACTTTGTGCATCTGGCTTCACATGGATACTGGGGAATCAAACCTGGGTCCTTAGGCTTTGCAGGCAAGTGCCTTAACCACTCAACCATCTCTCCGGTGCTCATTTTGTGATGTTATAGGAGCTCACAATTAAGAATCATCCCAAGCCGAGCGTGGTGGCGCACGCCTTTAATCCCAGCACTCGGGAGGCAGAGGTAGGAGGATCGCCATGAGTTCAAGGCCACCCTGAGACTCCATAGTGAATTCCAGGTCAGCCTGGACTAGAGCGAGACCCTACCTCGAAAAAAAAAAAAAATCATCCCAAGTCTCAGAAGACAATCTGCACTAAGCGTTGGAATTGCTGAAGACTGAGGACTTTGGAAGTCTGAATGCATTTTGCATTGAGATGGCCATGAACCTATGGAGACAAGGGAAGGTTATGACTAAACATAATATGTTTGGGTACCAAGTTGACAAGGGGTGGACAAGACATAGAATCTCCTGTGTCAGATTATGTAGACTAGGTTAGTCTCTGGGCATGCCTGTGAGTAACTTGATTAGGTTTATTGAGGTGGAAAGATCCATCTTAACTATGGACAGCACCATTTCATAGGCTGGGGTCCTGGAACATACATAGAGAAGAAAGCTGGCTGGGCACTGATATTCATCCCTCTCTGCTCCCTCACTGTGGACTGAGTGTGACCAGCTGCCTCAAGCTCCTGCTGCCATGCCTTCCCCTCCATGATAGACTGTAACCTGCAATTTTAAGCCAAAATGAGTTAGTTTTTCCCTGAATTGCTTCCCATTGTGTATTTTGCCCCAACAATGAGAAAGTAACTGGTACACCAAGTTATATCTTAAATTTTTCTATACAAAAAACATAAATTTCTATACAATGTGTAATCATACCAATCTACACTTGAATTCTAGTCCCAACACCTACTTGCTATATAATCTTAGATAAGCAGCTCAAACCTTGGTTGTTTCTTTTTTTTTTTTTTTTTTTTTTTTTTGAGGTAGGGTCTCGCTCTAGCCTAGGCTGACCTGGAATTCACTATGTAGTCTCAGGCTGTCCTTGAACTCACAGCGATTCTCCTACCTGGGCCTCCTGAGTGCTGAGATTAAAGGTGTGCACTACCACTCCTGGTGGTGCATGCCTATTTAAGCCTCATTTTCCTTAGCACTATACAAAAGGAAAACTTGGGGGCTGGAGGGATTGCTCAAATCACTTGCCTACAATGCCTAATGACCTGGGTTCAATTCCCCAGTACTCACATGTCATAGCCACATGACCCTGGAAAGAACCTCCAAATCAGGTACAATTATGGGAGGAAAGGACTTATTGAAGTTACAGATTCAGGGAGGTTGCATAATGGCCAAAGAGGCTGCCCCCCCCCCTTTTACAGGTCCAAAGAGAGAGAAACCCATCACCAGCACCACACATATCAGCAAACAGGCAGGGTGAGGGGAGAGATATTTTTCTCCCCCTTTATATAGCCTTAGGGCAGTATCTTGCAACCCTTTCCCAGATTTATTGACTGCCTGAGTCTCTGGAATTTCCTTCCTGCACTGCCCTCACAGGAAATAATGTCTGTTTCTAGCTCCCCTGAGCCTCCTTACATCCTTCCAGAGGGCTGTCTTCCTGTAAACAACCTAAGACCCACCCAAGATTATTAAAAAGGTCAAGTCGACAACAAAACTTAACCATTACACCACATAAAGCCAGATGCACAAGGTGGTTAGTGGCCCTGGCATGCCCATTCTCTCTACCTATTTCTTTCTTTCTTTCTTTCTTTCTTTCTTTCTTTCTTTCTTTCTTTCTTTCTTTCTTTCTTTCTTTCCCTCTCTCTCTCTCTCTCTCCCCTCTCTCATATAAATAGAATTTTTTTAAAAATTCAGTAATTGGTAGAAATTAGAAAACAAGTTCACACAAAATTGTAAATCATTTAAAGCTCTGTGTGTATACATATGTGTGTATGTATATCCAAGGTCTCCGATAATTATATCAATGAATCACTTACTACCTTACATGGGCTTTAGCAATTTACCACCTGGACACAAAATCTAACTGCTTGAAAGATATTTAACTTTCTTCATCTATTAGATCAATTTCTTTACTCTCAGTATATATAGTAACTTTCCAAGAGCAAAGTCGGTGTGCATGTCAGCAGTATATCACTCACATAGCTTCACATTTCTAATGTAAGAGAAGTTATGGGATCCCAGGTTTGCATACCCAGTCCTGTTGGATACTCTCAAGAATCTGACATTTGGAAGTAGGTGTCTGGGTGTATAATTTTCAGTATGTTAGAATTTATTGAAATCTAAGATACTGGGAGGCTGGAGAGATGGGTCAGCAGTTAAGGCACTTGCCTTCAAAGCCTAAGGACTCGAGTTCAATTCCCCAGGTTCCATTATAAAGCCATATGCACAAGGTGGAAGATGAATCTGGAGTTCGCTTGCAGTGACTAGAGGCCCTGGTGTGCCCATTCTCTATCTACCTCTTTTTTCTCTCATAAATATTTTTTAAAAAGATAACAGGTGATTGTGAACGGCGTATGTATATGCAGAAACACTGTCTGTGTGTGCACACACATGTGTGTGCGGGTGCTAAGCAGTTGTGGTTGCCCCGTATTCTGACTCAACGGTCATTTGACTATGTACAGTTACTTATGTCATTGTAATGATTTTGCTCCTGTGACATTTTTATCAAATATATAAATAAAAACAAAGATTGGTACAACAATATATATATATAAAAGATAACAGGTACTATATAACATGAATTTATATTTTGGTAATACATGTATTACTCTCATAATCATCTCATGAGTTTTCCTATTTTATTTGTAAGGAGAGAGAGGAAATTGAATTAGGGTCTGGGGCTTTGCAGGCAAGCACCTTAATCTCTGAGCAGTCTCTCCAGCCCTACTTACTGAATTTTTAAAGTACTTTTTGAATGCTAATGAAAGGGAACTATGTAGATTTAGCTAGGTTAAGATGCAACACTTCAAAGCATTTAACAAAATCAATTATTTGTATTTGCAACTCTGTGACCACATTTTCTGACAAAAGGAAGTAATGCTTTATTTTGTCTCAGGGTTTTAGAGGTCTCAGCTCATCATAGTGAGAAGTACATGGTAGATAGCTCAGGTCAGGTTGTGTGGCAGAGCAGCTGACCAGGAAGTGAGTCGGCACCAGGGGCCAGCTATTACCTTCAAAACTATGAAGTACTTTTACACTAGGCACACCAACTCCACAAACCATGTGTGTTTCAACTAAAGAAGGGACTCTGATGTCCCTCACAGGGCAAAGGTTTACAGTACAAATGCCTGCCTCCCAGTCCTGTTATAAAAGCATCAATTTCTGCAACATCAGCAGTTCAAAATGTTCTGATTTATCCATAATTAAATGGGTCCAAAATCATTCTTACTACTATTAATATTTCACAAAATACTACTAATAAATCATCAAATGCAGTGAAAAGATAATATGAAGATGATGATGCTAATGAATATGACCATTTGTGATGCATGGAAGGTGTATGTTTGGTCTTGAATCTATTGTACTATAAAACAAGTATATTGTACTATAAAACAATGCTGGATGCTTTCAAATTGTATTTGAGAAAATATTTAATGAGTAAATACAGTTACTATACTTTTTCAGTGGAAAGATTTAATTTTCTTTAATAGAATTCAATGGTTTTTCATCAGCCTTAATGCATAAAAAATAAAGTTGGCCTTAGCAATTCAGGGGGGAAAAGGCTAATGATCTTCTTCCATCATGTAGGCCCCACCTACATTGCAAAGGCTCCCCAGGCTCCAAAAATAGCACCACCAGTTTGGAAACAACTGTTCAAAACATAAGCCTAGTTAACAATATTAATCTATGGCTAGAGAGATGGCTCAGCAGTAAAAGGCACTTGTTTGACAAACCTGACAACTCAGGTTCAAGTCCCCAGTACACATGTAAAGATGCACAAAGAGGTGCATGTATCTGCAAACACTGCAGCAGCTGGAGGCCCTGGAGCACCCATTCTGTCTTTCTTCCCTCTATCTCTGCAAATAAATACAATATAAAGTGATATAGAAATATAAATAATATAAAAATAACATAAAATATAAACATAATATAATATAAATAATATAAAAATAATCTAATAAATGAAAAAATTCTCATAGATCACTCAGAGGTTCACCATGAGTTTGAGGTCAGCTGGGGCTAAAATGAAACCCTTCCTCAAAAAAAAAATCCACAAAAGAAAACATTTATTTCATTTATTTGACAAACATTCATTGAACACCTGACCTGCTATACATGATAACTGTTCTGCTGGGAATGTAGCAACCAATCAGACAAAAATCCCTGCTTGGTGGAGTTTTTCTTCACAGTGCTTTCTTCATATTTAATGTTATAAGATTTTACTTATACTTTGCCTGGATGGAAAGAATTGAGATTAAGGCATCCAGCATGGAAATGTGGTAGCAGTTTTAATTAGGGTTCTAAGGAATGATAACCTTCAATTAAAACCACAAAGAAAACAAGATGAGGAATAGGCTCAATGAGTTAGTAATGTGTCCAAATTTAGAAAAGCTAATATAATTACAATTCATCCCAAGTACCTAGAACCTTGGTATATCACTTGATAAAAGCTGTTGAGTCCTATTAAAAATTTTTGACTGATCAAAACCAAATTAAATCTATTCTTTCAAAAGCTCTCATAAGTATTGAGTGTGCCAATTAGTCTGGAAATGGACAGAGAATGTTACACTTGTGCTTCTTTTTATTCCAGGCTGAAGAATTGGAGAAACCAAGAAAGATTCCTAGGAGGATATGGTGGAAATATTTGAAAAAGATTGTTATTATCACCCTGACAATTCTCCTTTCAATCATTATCATTCTTTTAAGTACAAATGTAATACCCACATGACCCTTCTGCCCATCGCAAAAGGTACTAATAAATTGTTACTTGTAATTATAGAGTTCTACAACTAACCAGTATGAATTAATTTGTTGGTGGTACAGGATTGGAGGAAAAGGTTAAAAAAAATTTCCTCGTCTTGGTATTCTTTTATTGTTTTCTCCTCCAGCGGAGGGAAAACGGAGAAGCGGTGGCGGGAGCCAGGAGCTGAGGCGAGCTGTCCACTGTCTCAGGGCTGGGGCCCACAGAGCTGGGGGATGGCGCAGGGGGGTCCATCAGGACACAGAGGCGAGCAGATGCGTATTGTATATCCACGTGGTTCTTTACTCAATTGGGGGAACTTACATTTATAGGAAAAAGGGGGTCAGGGGCAGGGGGAATGGGGAAGAGAAGAGATTGGTTGATGGGGGTGGGGAGTTGGCAGCCTGCACTGCGATAGGTGGGTGGGGACAACCTGAGAACACCTCATTTGGGGCCTGGGTGGCGGGAAATACGTGAGGCTAGCCACAGTGCGGTCTGTGGAGATGGGCACAAGGAAGTTTTGCTGATGCCAAATGCCAGTCATGCTGAGATGGAAATGCTGGTTCCAGTGGCCAGCCCATGGGGGTGGGAGTCAGGGTAGGTGGAGCTGGGAAACGCCTACCGAATTACCAGGGTTTCACCTCACTCATACACCGTTAACCCTTTGTTCTCCATTAACCCTTTGTTCTCCGTGCCCTCAGTAGCAGCGCCAACAGGCAGTGCCCAACATCCTTTGACTCTTTCCTGTCTCTGTACCTCTTCTTTCTGTAGAACTGTTCTTTGCCACTGCTCTACTACTCTCCCAGCCTCTCTTCCCTTCAAGATGAAGAGTGGGGGAGGGGTGTAATGGCTCAATCAGTAAACTGCATGCCACGCAAACATGAGAATCAGTGTTTGAATCTCCAACACCCATGTAAACACTGGGTGTGATGACATGTGCCTGTAATCCCTGCACTGGGGAGGCGGAGAGAGGATTTCCCCATGATGGGCTACCTAGCAGCTTGGCTCAAATAAGGGGGAAGACACTTGACGTCAACATCTGGCCTCCCACCTGCACACACACATACCACAGGCACATACCACAGGCACATAGAAAACGTATGAACTGAGCATGATGGCTCATGCCTGTAACTGCAGCACTCACAAGACTGAGGCAGGACTGCCACGAGTTCAAGGCCAGCCTGAGTTACAGAGTGAGTTCCAGGGCAACCTGGAATAGAGAAAGACCCTGTCTGGAAAAAAAGTATACAAGCCCTAAAATCATACTGACAAAGTTCAACTCAGCCTGCCACATGCAACCTTGTGTCACTGCACATTACTCCAGCTGTGCTCTGTTCCTCATATGCAAAATGAAAGTCTCCAGGCTGGAGAGATGGCTCAGCAGTTAAGGCAGCTGCCTCCAGAGCCTAAGGGCACAGGTTCAATTCCCCAGTAACCACGTAAGCCAGATGCACAAAGTGGCACATGCATCTGGAGTTTGTTTGCAGTGGCTGGAGGCTCTGGTACACCTCTCTCTCTCTCTCCTTTCCTTAAAATAATTTTAAAATTTTTTAATGGGGTAGTGCTCACTGAATAAATGGGTATGTCTCTCACACAGTAAATGTGATTAACTATTAAAATATGATTGCATTGCACAAATTTCCTTAAATTTAAAATGCCATTCATAATGAGCTATTTGGAGCTTTACAGCTTTACCTCAGCTGTAAAGTTTTTGCAAACTGAGTTTAACCCCCAGTACCCACATTTTAAAAGCCGGGCACGGTGGTGCACACTTGCAATCCCAGTATTGGGAAGGCAGAGACAGTCTTTCATTGGGGCTGACAGGCCAGCCAGTCTAGCCTAATTGGTAAACTCCAGGCCAATGAGCGCCTGTCTCAAAACAGGTAAATGGCATTTCTAAGATCCATGGTTGATCTGACATGTAATCCCACATATACATATGCACTAAAATTGGAATTTTGCTGAAGAGATGGCTCAGTGGTTAAAGGAACTTGCCTGCAAAGCCCAACAACCAGAATTCAAAGCCTCGGTACACACGTGAGCCATGCATCTGGAGTTCCTTTGCAGAGGCTGGAGGCCCTGGCCCGCCCATTCTCCCTCTCTCTTCTTCTCTCTCTGTTTGCAAATAAAAATATTGAAAAAAATGGAATTTTGCCTGGCACAGTGGCACAGGCTCCCAGCACTTAGGAAGCTGAGGACTGCTAGTTTAGGACTGTTGTAGTGAGCATTCTAGTTGCTACACAGAAAGAACCCAAACAAAAGCAGCTTGTTGGATTTACTTGGCTTACAGACTCGAGGGGAGACTCCATCATGGCAGGGGAAAACGATGGCATGAGCAGAGGAGTGGACATTACCTCCACACTGCAAACAGCTGCAGGAAGATGTGCCAAACACTGGCAAGGGGAAGCTGGCTTATAACCCCCATAAGCCCGCCCCCAACAACATAGCTCCAGTGAGGTTGTAAAACCCAAACTGCCATCAGCTGAGGATCTATCAATTAGAACACATTCATTTGTTTCTGGGAGATACTTGGATCAAGCCATGACCAGGGACCATCCTGAACTACAGGGTAAGACTGTCTCAAAAAGTAAAAACAGGGTCGGAGAGATTCCTCAGTGGTTAAGGAACTTATCTGCAAAGCCTAAGGAGCAGGTTTGATTCCCCAGTACCTATGTAAAGTCAGATGCACAAAGTGGTGCCATTTTCAGTAGCTAACAGCTCTGGTGGGCCCTTTCTCTCCTTACCTCCCTTTTTCCCTCCCCCCTTTCTCTCCCCCCCCCCCGCCCCATCAGCTAGAGGAAGACCATACTTAGAAAAAAACAAACATTTTAAACCAATGATGGTTATAACAGTGAAATACATAATTCCCCAACCTACATTACTCTCTTAAAATTCATTCTGTCCCCTAAAAACTGCTCATCAATCTTGCAAAAAAAAAAAAAAATCGTTTGATTCACAGTTAAGGGGTCAGAAAATATATTGAGAATTAAAACATGAGTTTCCTGGCCATATATCAGTCAGTACTTAATTCAATAAAAATGTGTTTTCTAGCTATGTGATCTTGACAATTTTCCCATCTGCCAACTCAAGTTTCTTACTTTGGTGTCATTGTACAATTCAGTAACATTCCTTTTCCTTATACCATTTCATACACTGTATGAATGCCAGCATCCCCCCCCACACACACACACAAAACCTGGGTGTAAACTGCAGAAACCCCAAAGGTATAGGAGAAATGACAAACTTGGTAGTTTAAAATGCTAATCATTGATTACTACCGCAGTTAAAGTCAGCTAACTCGCAGTCAAGTCCCTTGTTTCCCATGAAATCACAAAGTGATGGTTTGTTCTTTTGGAGGTAGGGTCTCACTCTAGACCAAGCTGAACTGGAACTCACTCTAGTCCAAGGCTGGTCTCCCAAGTGCTGGGATTAAAGGCATGGGCTACCACACCCAGCACTCTATTTTTGTGTGTATGCATGTGCACGGGCACACACTTACTACAGTGTGCATGTGGAGTTATGTTGGTACAGAGGGCATAGGGTTAAAGAGAGGCCAGCTAGAAGCCTTGGTAGGCACTTCGCAGGCACTCCCCTTCCTTTGATCCTAGGCCTGTAAGCCCCTTGGCAGGAAACACCAGGTTCTCACTCCCACTGTGCCTAGGACAATAGTCTAAGATGACAGTTCCTTCACCCCTGCCATCTGATATGACCCTAGGCTCATGTCCACATGCAAAGCAGGCATTCACAGGTCACTGGTCACTACCAATCTCCTTTGCCCATTTCTTCCTATAACCAAAGGTATTCCTACAATAAACGGTAAATATTTCCACCTCATTTCCCCCTGGGGAATCTTCGCCCATTACTGAACTGAACATACAGGAAGCTGCGCTTCCAGAGCTGAACAGGGAGTCCTCAAGGGAACCGTGTTCCCAGGGACAGAGGCTCCCCTGTTCAGGCTGGCGCCCAGGTCCACAAAGGAGCCTTGCTTCCAGAGCTGTAACACTCCCAGTATTCCCAGGCCCACTGGCATGCCACCACTCAAGAGAATGCCCGCTCTCCCTGCCGGATCCACAGAAGCCGGGTCTGCACTCGCCAGCCGCTGGCAGAGCTGTAATGCTGAGCAGACCTCACCTGGCAGCCAGTGGTCCTGCCACGGGGCGAATGCTGCGCTTCACAACCAGCCACCCCCGCCCAGCCTGAGCGGCCTGGGAGCCCCGAGTGGACTTCAGGATTTTTCAGAAACAACCTCTGAGTGAATCTCCTGTCCTTTCACCCTTGAGACAGGGTCTCTCCTTACCACTGCCGTTACTATGGTTCTCTGACTCCCATTGCCATAGATGCCTTTGCTACCTTTGTGTTGCTGGGACAAAACACCTGATCAATAGCAACAGATGGGAAGAAAGTTTATTTTGGCTTATCTTCTCCAGTGGAAGTTTCATGCTGGCAGGGAAAACGATGGTAGAGGCTGGACACCACAATTTGCCAGGTGGACAACAGTTAACAAGAGAGCAAACCCTGATAAAGAGGAAACTGGCTAAAACACCTGTAAACCCACCCTAACAAGTTCTCCCAGAAGGCTCCCCACTTCTCAAATGGCCACCCACATGGGGGCCCAGCATTCAAAGCCTGAGTTTATGGGGGATCTCATTCAAGCCTTCATAGGTGCATTGGCATTACAGCTGCCTGTGCCATGGGCAGATGATCAAACTCAAGTCAGCAGGCATTAAGAAACTGATCCACCTCCAAAACAACTTTTGAAATAATCTTTGAATTTGAGTGTGCATGTGTGCAACTTTTGGACCACTCTGTGCAAGGAGGGAGGGAGGAGGGGGAAGAGACAGAGACAGAGACAAAGAATGAATAGGTATACTAGGGCTTTTTGCCTCTGCAAAGGAACTCTGACGCATGTGCCATGTTGCACATTCGGCTATAGGTGGGTACTGGGGAAATCCAACCTGGGCCTACCATGGCTGTTGTCATGTAGTTCCTGGAGGTTGAACTCTGGAACCCCAACTACAGCAGAGCTTTAGGCCCTGAGCTATCCCCCAGCCCATTATTTTTTAAAGCAGGGTCTTACTCTAGTTCAGGCTGACTGGAACTCTGTAGCCCAGGCTGGCCTCAAACACACAACATTCCTACCTTATCCTCCCAAGTGTTGGGATTAAGTGTGAGCCACCACACTCAGCAACTGACATTAGTTTTGAAGTCATAGAAAACTGGCTTCTAGGGCCAGTGAAATGGTTCAGTGGTTAAGAGCACTTGGCATGCAAGCATAAGAGTTTGGGACTATTTGAGCTTAATTTCCCAACACCCATGTAGAGAGCTCAGCATATCAAACACTTAGCAGCAACTCCAGCCCTGCGGGGAGATGAACCAGAATCACTAAGGCTTTTGAACACTGTGCCCCAGGTTCAGACTCCGTCTCAAGGAAATGTGTAACAGAGAACATCCAACATTCTCCTCTGGACTGCACACACACATGCACACCACTACACATACAGAAAATTGGCTTAACCTGTGAAATAATTCTATCCTAATGATGAATACAAGCAACGATTGCTGGAGAAATGTGAATTTATCACCTAATCTAACCCCTTATTTTACATATTAGAAAGCGAAGACCCCATAGGGATCAAATCCAGAGCCTTGCACATGCTAGGCAACATCCCCAGCCCTTTATAACTCTCGTTTTTCTCCACTAATCAGTGTGGTTAAAGAACAGGTTATCACCCTAGTTCCAAATCAAAGGATTCATAAAGTGCTTGTCTTCTATATACCTCAAGTAGAATTGAAGAGCTTTTCAAAATAATTCAACTGTCTAAGCTGTTGGAGGCAGGAAAGTTTAGTAAGCAGTTGATTCACTAGATACAGCTGTCAGAGCAAGCTGAGTAACAAATGCTAAGGTGATCTTAGAGCTTTACCACTCGGTTATGTAACAAAAGATCCCTACTCTGCACACAACTAACATCAGGGTTGATTCTAAGTTACATTGAAAAACAACTCTGGAAAAAAATGTTTGTATACAGAATGTAAGACATTGTCCATTTACTAAGAAAAGCACATCCAAAAAACCAACATGTTAAAACAGCATCTACATAAGCAGTGTGTTGCATATCAGAAACTGAATTCAGCTGGACCTGGTATTGCACACCTTTAGCCCCAGCACTTGGGAGGCTGATCGAGGATAACCCCGAGTTTGAGGCCAGCCTGGGCTAGAATAAGATCCTACCTTGAAAGAAAAAAAAAAAAAAAAGAACAGCATGGTATCACACACCTTAAGTCCCAGCACTTGAGAGGCAGAGGTAGGAGGAGCACTGTGAGTTGGAAGATACCCTGAAAACTACAAAAGTAAATTCCAGGTTAACCTGGGCTTGGGAGGGGGGGAGATTCAAGGAATGATCAGTACAGGCTTGAGTCATGGGCTGTAAAGTAGGCTGGACTTTAGAACTTATTATAAGTCAAATTTATGTCAATAGGCAAATGTGATTCTGTTTGTAGTGATAATTCACTGGACCACTTATGATGTGCCAGGAACTGTTAAGTACAACCTAATTCCCAACAACTTTGAGGTAATTATTTCCATTTTACACAAAAAACTAAAGCACAAGTTGTCATTTTGATGGAGTCTAATATATGAAAGATCAACAAGTCTGAAAGCCCTTAGAATTCAATCATTCAATTATAGCAGAGCTCAACCTTTCTCATTTCTGACTGCAATGGTTTTCTTCACTCTCACATTGCCTTCTCCAGTTACCACCTTTTCTGGATACCAAACTCTCTCAACTGCATATGCCATTTGTATATCATGCAAACACTTCACATTGTAGATCCCCTCACCTCACAAAACCTGCTTAAGATTAACATAACTTTCCAATTTCAACTATCTGGTCACCTGAAGTCATACTACCCAGACTCCTCCCATCAGCTCTTTCCAGGTAACGGAAAATGTCAGCAGGATCACAGCACCTAAGTTTCATTAAGTCAGGGAATTCCAAAGGCCCTACAGAAGCAAAAAACAATTCCCCAAAGCGCCCAGGTAAACAGAGAGCGCACTCATCCCATCATGGTTGATGCTTCCATGTCCACTCCTCATAAGCGATGCCATGTTAGTCTTCTCTGTATTCTCAGCCCAGCACACACACCCAGTGTTTTTTGTTTCAACAGTTGCAACAAGCCAACCTTTGGTTCCCAACCTCAGCATCAGAATGAGCTCTTGTAGTAGGTGTCTAGCTCCACCCCTGAAGGAACGTCTCCAGAGTAGAAGTGCTTAGCATGTGCTTAGCCTCATGAGCTTAAGAACATGTACCCTAAAGCACTTTGTCTCACTGAATGTTCATAAATGAGCAAATTCCTATAACTTTCTTCAATACCAGTGGTCAAACATCACAGCAGGTCCTCAGCCTATTCATTCACAATAATGTGCCCCATTGAATGTATTAATAATGCTCGAAACTTAGTCAATTTAAGTACAGTTGGCTTTATGCATCTAAGTGTTGAAGAATTGATTTTCTAAAAAGTTCGTATTACCCCAGTATAGATCAAGGACTCTCAGAATCTTTGTAGAATTATGACAAATAGAATTATTGAAGAATTAATGAAGCTTTAATTCTGGCTCCCCCTGCCCCTAATAGAAAAAGGCAAACTAAAGGGGCAAAGTGGCTCGTGCATATAATCCCAGGAGCCAGGAGGCTGAGGCAGGATTACCATGAGTCAGATCAGCAGCCTGGGTTACAGAGCAAGTTCAAGCCAGGGGTCAGTTTGGGCTTGAGTGAGAGACCCTGCCTCAAAAAGAAAACAGAAATTGAACATAAAGGCAAGCTGGTTTCAGAAATCATTTGTTGTGGAGATTTGTAAAGCACCCCATAGCGACGACCTCTTGGCAAGGTCAACACTGGTCATAAACCACCTCCCATTAAGACCTCTTAAGAATCCAGACTTATATCAGGTGTGGTGGCTGTTAATCCCAGAACTAAGGATGCTGAGATAGGATCACCATGAGTTTGAAGTGAATATCTCATCAGCCTGGACTTCAGAAAACTCCTACCTTTAAAAAAAAAACCCTAATGGTACAATCCCATAATTAGCATTCAGAAAACTGAGGCAGGATTTGTGTTATAGGCTTCCAGGGAAGCTACAAGTGAGAACCTCCATCAAGAAAAGTTCTCAAGAGCTGGAGAGTTGGCTCAGTGATTTAGGCACTAGCCTGCAATAACCTAGCAACCTACGTTCAATTACCCAGTACCCACATAAAGTAGATGAACAAGGAAGCACATGCATCTGGAGTTCGTTTGCAGCAGCTGGAGACCCTGGTGTGCCCATTCTCTGTTTGTAAATAACTAAATGAAAATATTTTTTTTAATTTCTCAAAAGGAAATATGATAAGTAGTTAAAAACCCAGAGCAGCAAAAGACCAGTCTTCCTACTCTCATATCATGAAGGTTCTGGGGAAAACTAACTGCCCTTTTTCTTCTGCCAAATTCAATGACTCCTCCACCTGTAGTATAACTTGACAAACTGTGGTATCAACTCCTAACTTTAAAAAACCATTATGATAGTTCTCAACGAAAAACAGGATTTCAGCATATCCATCCAACAGAATAGCTTAAATTGGAAGAAAAAAAAAGACAGTGCAAAAAATGCATGAGTGCTGTATGAGTTTAATTGTAAGACAAAGCACTACATTATAATTTAAACATAAGTAATCTTTCAGAAAAGAAAAAATAGTGCAAATTAAAACCCATGAAAGCCCACTTATAAGCTTTGAAGACTCTAGAAGTAATAAGCTTCTAGAAATGGAAACAGTTCGTTTCAATGAAATTTTCTTGGGGAGAATGTATCTTGAAAATGAATGGTACAGAGAGCATCACGTAATTTAAAATGTCAACCAGTACTTAAGACATGCTGGTAGGTCTTAATACATAAAACTACTTGATTAGCAGTAGCATGCTTTATATACCCATGATTGTAGAAGCAATATACAACAGATTTCTGAGCATTTCAAAGTTTTTTACTGACTTAGTCAATCTATAATACTCAAAATGCCATCTTCCAACTTTTAAATAAGGGTTCCACTTCAACTGTTTAATACCTATTTTTTAAAAAGTGTGATTAAGCTTGGAGAAGTCCAAGTCCATTCATACAAAGAAGGCAATTATAGAATTCCTTTTAAAGTATTTATTCAAAGCAGTTTCCATGACATGTTTAATGTCACATTTAGGTACTGACATTAACAGACCTTCCAATACTCCCCACACAAACACCAAAATAAAAAGCCAGGAAAGTAATCTTGCCTTCAAACAGAATACAGCCAATCCAACTCAAAATAAAATGTATACAAATTAACCTTTAAGTAAACTGATAATTCCCAAAAGAGAATCCCATAATCTCTATTATCAGTGTAATGAATTAGTTCCATCACAAAGTAACAAATTTGAACTCAGAAGATCCTACTCTTACATAGGATCTTAAACTGAAACATTGTTACATTTAAAAAAAAAAAACAAAAACAGAATTTAACCCAAGGCCTCCTGTATACTAGGCAAGTAGTTGTTCTACCACCTAGCTACTATCCCAAGCCCTTCAATGTTTTTGTAAGGTTCTTTTCCCCTGGCCTTACAAGAACCATCCTTCCCTTAAATTCTCTTGCCTTTGCAAGGATAACTGGAAAAAGGGGGGGGGAGGGGAATGTAGAAATTATCCTACTGCTCTGTCTTCCTAATTACAGTTCCCTGGATCCCACATTCTTTACCTAAGGCCATTTATAAGGCTGCTAGAACTAAACATCTTTCCTGATAGTCTAAGTTGCTGAGGAAAATAGGGCAATATATAACCAATCCAACTCAAGATTTAAACAGTTGTTGATCACAATGTATAATGCAAGGGATGACTGAGATGACATACACTCACTGGACAAGATACAGATAGTAAGTAAGGAGTGCATACTGTCTGTAAAGAACTTCAAAATAAGCAAACTGGCCACATTCCCAACCCATCCACTCCCACGGCTTCTCCTATCCCTCAGTAAAAACTATTACTGTCACCTTATACACACATTTGAATGCTAACAACCCTTTTTCTTCCAAGCTATATGCAGAGCTCAAAATTAGAACTCTACAACACACACACCCTTAGAAAAACTAAAGTCTTACGAAATAATTTATTCTACCTTAAAATAATGATTAATACACTATAGACACTTATCAATTATGCTAAATACAGAATCCCAGGCCTGATGTAAATGGCCTAACAGAACTCTTTACATAGATTACAATCAACCCTTCTCCAATTTATCAGATTACAGGCTACTTGGAGCAAATTACAGTATGGTAGATTGAATTTGCACAACTGGGTATTTATCTGGCTAGAATCATTTTACCCACTGACAATTTCAGGTAAGACTTCTAAACTATGCTTCATCATAATTGCTTTGGTGTGGCCCACAGTGAATAAAGGACATACCCTTCCCAAATTTGTCAAAGGGAGGCTGAAATAAAAACTTTATCAATAGTGTGGGGTTATCCTTAAATGTTAACACATTAAACAAGCCAGTTAGAAAACCCACCCCAAATAAATTTACTTTATCGCTGTATTATGCATAGATCTAGAGATTTTAATAATACAGGTTAAAAAGACCCAAATTTTAAAAACCTCATTTCAAGATCAATAAATACTGTGATACATAGTTTAGTCCTGCTTTTCAAATTCCTAATCCTCAAGGCCCTAAAGTACAAGGTAGCCTTCACACACCCCCAAATTGCCAAACAGCAAAAGTACATGCACTAAATAAAGTTCTAATGTACAAAATGCACTTAACTGGATCTTTTAATAACTGAGACTACCTCAGGATGAACTGGCACCTACATAACCCACAGAATTCTCACTTGACACAAAAGTAAAGAAATTGCCATCCTAGTGTGCAAAGAGTAAGACAAGGTTTACAATCTTGTAATACAGTGAAATTTAGAAGCACAAAACCCCAGAACAGAAGTAACTCACCTGATAGTAGACATCTAGTAAACCAAAAGACATCAAATTTTGATTTAGAACAGCAAACCTAGAAAAGTTCATTACTTAATATTAAGTGGGACTGATGGTTCCAACAAGTCTACCAAAATGAGAAATGAAGCAAAAGTGGTTAACAGTCCACTAATAGGTTCCATAACTAGCATAAAATTTTTGGTTAGTTTCTTGCTTCTTAGTTCCCTGAAAACTTTCACCATTAACTACCCCCATACACAAAATATCCCTTAACATTGTCCTCCTGAAATCCTAAAAACCAAAAGTTTTTAAATTGAGATGGGAGAATAGCAACAATATTTCAGAAGTCGCAAAGAACTAAAAAATAAATGTTGGCCAATATTGACAATTCCCAATTCCCCTCAAAACCCAACAAAGGCTTAGGAAACGCAAGCCCAGGAAGAAGATTGGTTCAAAGCCTGGTAAAAACCCAAGATGTCCAGATTACCTCTGCTGGTCTGCATGTCCTGGCAAGAAGTTGAGACTTATTCTCAGAAGCAGGTAAATAGCACAGGTATGAGACAAGGTCAGCCTTCTTCCCTCACTCAAACACAACACTGGCACCCTAACTTCCTACCCTTCAGGCAAAATGGAAGCCGTCTAGTAACCAAAGGGTATCAACACAGGCAGATCACCCAGAAGCAAATCCCCTGGTTACAAACTCTCCTTCTAGCCCAATATTCTCAACATTAAAGCTCTCAGGAAGAAATTTTCTAACATGAAAAGCCAGATATCAAAGCAATAGCCAAAGCAAAGCACCTTAGAGCAAACAAATGGTTTTGTTTTTCTATGTTGGGCTCTTGCTATTTTCCATGTATGCCTTGAACTTGATCTGAATGATTCATTTCAGCTTTCCAGGGTTGAGATTACAGGCCTAAACGGTTAGTGGTAGCCTTAAAAGATGAGAAAAAGATGGGTGTCCACTAGAGATTACTTGTAATAGATTGAGACAGATTGAGGTCTTGGGAATTTACGATGAAATGGAAGCTAGAAAAGCTGTCTAGGGCTCATACCTAATAACAAGAACTGCAAAGAATAGATCATTAACATTTCCCAGCAGCCACTGAGTGCTCAGCACAATGGGACAGATAAATCCAATAGTCAAGAAACAGCACCAGTGATATAACCAAATGATGTCCTAGTAAAAGACTTCAGATCTCTATTCAAAATAAGAGTAGCTAAAAGATACACCATACCAAATAAAGAATGGATCTAGAAAAAAAGAAAATGGAGAATCAAAAGAAACTCCTTCAGGAGCCATTTCAGACTGGAATATGGCAAACAAGAAAAATAAAGCTGGTAATGATCAGATTTGACAACAGCAAAAACTCCATTACTTAGAAATCAGTGCTCTGTGGACAGAAAAATATTTGTATAGGTCAACAGCTAATTCCCCAAATCAATCTGAGAATAGAACCATAAATAGCAGAACAAAATACCTTAAAAACTAGGTTGTCCACAATTCAAACAAAACATTGCTAGTAAAAT
>PVHP010001796.1:10711-50711 GCA_004024765.1 Zapus hudsonius | reverse complement strand
AATACAGAGTGAGTTCCAGGTCAACCTGGGCTACAATGAGACTCTACCTCAAAATAAATAAATGAATGAATGAACTTTTTGCTCCAATAGAAGCAAAAACAGTTGATCAGTAATATAAGCAAATTAAAAATTCTTACATGAACTTAACCATTAACTGGTTTGCTAGTTAATGGACGCTTTACTTACTTTACTAAGACCAACATTGTGGTATTTCTTTTCCATTATCTTCTTCACTGGTTCTTCTTCCTTAAAGGTAATAAAGCAGAACCCACGCCTTTTATTGGTCTTGTTGTCCATGGGGAGCTCTATGGATTCCACCTGATACCCCCCCAAAAAAAAAAAAAAAAAAAAAAAAACAAGATTATTAGTTTGCATTTTATTGACATTAGTAACAAGTTTAATAGTCTTCACTCCTAAAAAGCAAGCTTCACTGCTTTCATTTGCTGCCTAACTGAAGGCTCACAAACCCAACCCAAAGCCCCTCAAAAAACAAGGAGTTTAACAGTTAGTGTCAAGAAAAAAAAAAGTCTACAACTGGGGGACAAAGAAAAGGGAAGTAGTATGGGCAACACTACCACAAACCAGAATGTATATATACCTAAGCCAAGGTTGGCTGCTCCTCAGCTCTAAGACTACTGCCAGGCAGAAAAGTAGTAGTTCCAATGTCCCTTACTCTTGCATATGTTTAAGGAAAGTCACATGCTCAAATTTTTGTGTGTGGTATTTTTAATCCCTAATGACAAAAATACGTGTTCTGACTGAATCAAATAAAAGGTATTAATATGTTGTATCTAGAGCTCAAGACCACAAACTTCTCAGCTTAGCTTTAGATCAACAATTCATGAAAGTCTATAGGCTACTAGTTTTCAGTACTAAAAGATGCTACGCAAGGTAGAAAAGTTATGAACAGTCGTACCTAGCAGGGGGGGGGTAGGATTGCTTTCTGAGTAGATTTGAGACCTTGCTCCTTGAGGAATTCATACCTGCTACTGAAAACCTAGTCAAAAGCTTGGAACTAGGGATTTCAAGGCTCTAGATGGGAAGCTATTACTGTTGTTTGGTTAAATGAATTTGTGGCCATCCAACTACCTTTTAAGTATTTCTATGCCTGCCAAATGTGGTGGCACACCTCCTTTAATCTCACAGATGAAGCAGAATCACTGCTAAATTTGAGGTTGGCCTGGGCAAGAGTGATACCCTGGCTCAATAAACTAGGAGTAGGGCTGGAGAGATGGCTCAGCGGTTAAGGCACTTGCCTCCAGTGCCTAAGGCCCTGGGTTCGGTTCCCCAGGACCCACATGAACCAGACCCAAAAGGTGGTGGCCCTGATGGGCTTTCTCTCTCTCTCTCTCTGCTTGAAAATGAATAAAATATTAAAAATATGTTTAAATAAATAAATAAAATAAACTAGGAGTAGTGCACACCCTTAATCCCAACATTCAGGAGGCAAAGGAAGGAGCACTGCTGTTTGAGACCAGCCTGGGAATGAGTTCCAGGTCAGCCTGGGCTGGATTGAGACCCTACCTCAAAACAATACTTATGTTTATGAACACAGATTTAGTGCTACTTCCAGCTTTCATCAGAAAAGCTTTTTGTAAAAGGCAGCAATTACTGGAGAGACTAAAAACCTATCAAAGTGCTGAGAAAAAAACAAGTTGTGTGCTCAGCCCCAAATCCTCCTCAATCTTTATCACTCCTATGACTCAGGGAACATTGCAAAGGGGTGCAAAGAATGTTAAGAGCCAGAGGTTGGGGAAGGGTGCTATGGAAGTCTTCCAGGTGCGACATCATAAATTCACAGTAATTGTGGTCACCTACACTGCACAAATCCTGCACATTAACATTCCATCAGGGATGGTGGAAGGCTCCTGAGTCACTCCCCCACCCTTATAGATCTAATGGCAGTAATGATTGCTGGGCAAAGAGAGCCATTTTCTTCAATGTGTAAACTGCCCACACTCCCCACCATTGTTTAGACTGAGACCCTGATTAAATCCAGTGGGCCATTAAAAAAAGCAAGAGACATGAGAAGGCAGTAAGGGGGCAAATATGATCAAAATGCATTATCTACATGTATAACTGTTGAATAATTTTTATAAGTTTCCTTCATATTTCAGATAACTTAATCTGTACTTCTTCCTTGTACTGTGTTTTTATTACCCTAACCAATGCAGTAATTTTCAATCACTTAAGCTCTCTCTAAAGTTCAAGGATAGCCTGGAATACACTGTGACTTGCCCCTCTAAAAATGAACAAATGGGGCTGGAGAGATGGCTCAGTGGTGCTTTCCTGCAAAGCCAGGGTTTGATTCTCCAGTACCCCCACACAAAGCCAGCCAGATGCACAAAATGGTGCATGCATCTGGTGTTTGTTTATGGCATCTTAGAAACCCTGGCACACCCATTCTCTTTGCTTGCAAATATTGTTTAAAAAATTTTTTTAAAATGAATGGGACTACAGAGATGGCTCAAGAGTTAAAGCAGTTGCCTGCAAAGCCTAACAACACAGGTCTGATTCCCCAGCGCACACCTAAGTGAGGCACAGCACATGCATCTGGAGTTCATTTGAAATGGCTGGAGGCCCTGGCACACCAGATCTCTCTCCGCTTGCAAATAAATTTATATTTTTAAAAATGAACAAATGGTAGGGTGTGGCACACACCTTAATTCCAGCCCTCAGGAGGCAGGGGTAGTAGGATGGATGTGAGCTTAAGGTCAGCCAGGGCTAGAGCAAGATCCTATCTCAAAAAAAATCTGGGTGCATGCTTTTAGTCCCAGTACTTGGGTGGCAGAGAGAGGATGATTGTCATGAGTTCAAGGCCACCCTGAGACTCCATAGTGAATTCCAGGTCAGCCTGGGCTAGAAGGAAACTCTACCTTGAAAAACCACCACCAAAAAAAAGGAATGCTTGCCTGTTTCATTCTGTGTGCCCAGTACTTCACTTATGTAGATGCTCAATAAATACCAAAATGTTGGGGCTGAAGAGGTGTCTCAGCAGTTAAGGCACTTGAGTGCAATGCCTAAGGACCTTTTGTTCGATTCCCCAGTACCCACAATAAAGCGAGATGAGTTTGTTTGCAGTGGCTGGAGGCCCTGGTGCACACACATTCTTTCTCTCCTTGCAAATAAATATTTTAAAATAGAAAATGTTGCCTAACCTTCAAAGATCTACTCACATCAATATTCCTAATCTGTACTAACTTTAAATTGCTTTGAAAAACCCAGTGACTTTCAATCACATTCACACCAATGTTGACACAAACTGGGTTAAAACGTACCTCACCAAAACCACCAAAGTACTCCCTTATTTTCTCTTCAGGTGTATCTGGAGAAAGGCCACCAACAAAAATTTTTTTAACAGGCTCTTTTGTTTTCATGGCTTTGGCCCTTTTAGGATCAATCACTTTCCCATTCAATTTATGTTCTTTCTGATCCATGACCTAAGGAAATTAAGTTTTGTATTTTAAATATGGCTAAAGTCCAGAAAAAGACAAATTATTTAATAATTAATGTTAATATAGCTAATGCCAGCATTATGTTGGCTTGCAAAAGGTTAGCTGTCATGTGACATGACATTAGCTAATATATACTAGTGTCTAAGCATAAAAAACAGTAAAACTTGGGGGGGAACACCACAAAATTTAACCCATAACTATGGTAATGATCATCACCTTTAACTGCTAGCAGCATAACCAACAATGGTTATCATTTTCTCTTAGACCAGAACCAAAACAATGACTTAATCAAAGGCTCTGTTTGTCAACAACATGCTGGTTTGTTATCCCTGTCTGAAAATCTCAACTGTCAAAACTAACCTAATCTGATACCTAAATTGGGGGACAGGGAGCTTGCTTTTGCAACGAAATTTTAAAATGGAAACTTTCTGTCAATTTGCCATAGCACATCTTAATTAGGCATTTAGAGTCCAGTTCTCCTTCCTTCCTAGGAATTGCTAGGGGCTGAAGAGACTTCAACATAAGCTATAGCCCAGCCAAACCTCAGTCTTAAATTACTTCTAACTGAATAGAGCCCAACTCATAGAAGTATACATTGAGAAATCCCACATGTTCCTCCTCCTTCATAAAATGTCCTGGGTCAAGAGGTAGGCATGCTGTGGTACACATATGAAGCCCCAGCAATTTAGGAGGTGGAGGGAGACACAAAGGTTCAGAGTCAACCTCAGCTACATAGCAAGCTCAAGGCCCAGGCTATGTGGAATCCTATCTTAAAAAAACAAAAACGTATTGGGAAGAAATTATCTCTTCATTCTTATACTTATAGAAGGGGAACCAAAAGTAGTGCACAAATTTAGTATATCAACTATTCATGCTTCATTAGCAGATCAGAGTATATGACACACTACCTTATCTACACTCTCCGACTCTTTAAATAACACAAAGCCAAAACCCCTCGATCGCCCTGTGATAGGATCTAACTTCAGAGTGCAGTCTACAACTTCACCAAATTTGGAGAAGTAGTCCTTCAGATCTTTCTTTGTAGTGTCCCAGCTAAGGCCTCCTATAAACATTTTCCTGTAAAGACAAAAAGCAGTATTAAAATGCTATGAAAAGTAAAACTTTGCCTTAAAATTTTTACCCACAATAGTAACACATATTTTCCAAACTTTTATCAATATACTGGGCAGTATACTAAAGTATCATTCTTCCTACAGAGGCATGTATCAAAAACATCCTATTCTGGAAAAGTGTCACTTAACATTGCTGCTCCTGATTAAGTAAAAAAAAAATGGTGAGCACGCAGCAAGCTAAACCTTTCAACTTGCTCTATTTTTAAAAATGAGATTTTTTTAAAAGTATGCCCCAAAGCACAAATTCTAAATATTTAAGAGAATTGTAGTTTCTATTTCTTTGTTACGGCAGCCTGCCTGTGCTGAAGCCCCCTTTCTATCTTAAAGCTCTCCCATCAGCAGAGTGCTTAGAGCACATGAAATACAAAGTTCCAAGTGCCACAAACTGTAAACCAACTTTTGTGATATGCAAGAACCCTTAATCAAGACTAATGTGATAAAGTGAACACCGTGGTAAAAAGAACTGTCCACTGGTTCACATTTCACTAACCAACTCAATGATTTACTTACAGAAGAACTTCAGTTAACCAGTTAAAAAAAAGTTTAAGCCACTAAAATGACAAAAGGGTAAGTGGAAGACCACCCAGACCAAAACTGTATACATGGTAAAAACAAGAAGACCACAAGATCAAGTCTCAGCATACAGTAAAATGCCAAAAACCTCAGTTCTCAGGTGTTATCCTTTTCACATCTGCTTGTTTTACCAAAATAATAAATAATCCTGCACCCCTTTTACCCTTTAAAAACAGACTTAAAAAAATTTAAAACTGCCAAAATGTGTTATGAAATGGCTAAATTTTTCATTACAGGGATGAAAATCATGCTTGTTCAAGATTTTCTTATCTTTTAAGTGGGAGGTGGGTCATGGGTGTAGGGATGGGAAAGATATAACTCCAACCTCTAGCTCTATGGAGAAACTAAATAGCAAGTCTGCAACATTTCACTTTGTAGTCTTTTTTAAGTTACTGCCAATAACACCAATTCTGGCAGTCAGAGGCCAATTACAGTACCTAAAATTACCGTCTTTCCTAGCCCCCAAAATGCCTGGTTAAGAGGCATTACTATTATTTTACCATAGACTTGTTTAACACCTACTAGAGCAAAGCTATTTGCTTCAAAAGAATTCTTACTTTAGAATGTAAAGCTTAGATGCTACATATTTGAACCAATCATTTCAAGCTAGGTTTTCAACCTACAAAGATTTCAATAGCTGGGACATTTGTGTGCCCAATTTTCAAGAATTCCTCAAAGTTGCTATTTCATAGATTTAGAAACATTGGGTGTTTTAACCAAATGAATATAACTATAAACCATAATGCTATGTAGGTATTTTAAATGCTTCCTTAGGGCCAATTCCATGAAAAAAAATTGACATTTCTCAATATAAATTTCTTTCACTTGAATAATTTCTAATGTACAACCCTTATAATAATTATAAGAGGGCTGGAGAGATTGCTCGGCGGTTGAGGCGCTTGCCTCCAGTGCCTAGGGCCCCAGGTTCAGTTCCCCAGGACCCACATAAGCCAGACCCACAGGGTGATGGCCCTGGTGCGCTCGCTCTCTCTCTCTCTCTCTCTCTCTCTCTCTCTCTCTCTCTCTCTCTATCTATCTCTCTGCTTGAAAATGAATAAATAAAATATTTTAAAAATAATAATAATTATAAGAATATTATTTCTAACCTACAGGTCCTGGATGCCTCCTTTATGGATGAAAATTCATTACAAACAAGCATCTTTCAAGGAAAGAAGGATGCTTAAAAAAAAAAGATGCTTGTTTTGGTGCCCATAACCAAATCCCAGAACAGTTTCACAGTTGAGATTAACTATCAAATCACCATTATGCAATCACATAAAAGCTCCCACCAGTAACTCAACAGTATTTTGTTTTGAAGTAGGGTGCCTCTATCCCAGGCTGTCCTGGAACTCATAGCGATAGCGATGCATGCTGGAATCAAAGGCCTGCACCACACACACCACACCCAGCTAACTCAAGAGTTTTGATGTACTTCAGACTAAACAAAATAAGAAACAACTTTACCCTGGGCAAGGTGGTGCATGCCCTAGCACTCAAGAAGCTGAGGTAGGAGGATTGCTGCTGGGAGCAAAGGCCAGCTTGGGGCTACCCTACAAAGTCCAGATCAGATCAGCCTGAGCTGGTGTGAGACCCTACGAGGGAGGGAGGGAGGGAGGGAGGGAGGGAGGGATAAAACAAGATTATACATATTGTGAAAAGATAAACTTAAAGAACAAGAAAATTCTGCCTCATCCATGTATCAAATATCAAGACAAAATTATTTCATGAAAGTAACATTTACATTGGAAAGTATCAATTTAAAATTAAGAAACAAAATAATTAGATAGAAATGTTAGCCACTAGAATGAGGCATTAGTTTTACTACTAGTCTCAAGCCACTCAGCTTTTCAGATAAGAAGTTAATTTTCTTAAATATTAGGTAGGAATGCCAACTAGCCCATTGAAGTACGCTAAAGAAACTTTCAGACTTGGAGAGAAGGCTCAGCAGTTAAGGTGATTGCCTGCCTAAGGAACCAGGTTCAATTCCTCAGATACATAAAGAGGTACATGCATCTGGAGTTCATGGGGGGGGCACTGCTGGAGGCCATGGAGCACACATTCTGTCTCTGTACCTCTTAACTTGAAATAGATAAAAAGGCAAAACTTATAGACAGGGCTCAACAAAGATATCTTTCCAGCAGGATGTGGTGGCTCACATTAAAAGAATCCCAGAGGGAGGAGGATTACTGTGCCTTCTAGGCCATCCTGGGACAAAGACTGTCATGGTTTGATACAGGTGTCCCCCACAAACAAATGAATGTGTTCTGATAGATTGATCCTCAGCTGATGGCAGCTTGGGTTTTACAACCTCGATGAAGCTGTGTTGTTGGGGGTAGGCTTATGGGGGTTATAAGCCAGCTTCCCCTTGCCAGTATTTGGCACACCTTCCTGCCGCTGTTTGCAGTGCTGTGGCAGAGGTGATGTCCAGCCCTCTGCTCATGCCATCGTTTTCCCTGCCAGAATGGAGTCTCCCCTCGAGTCCGAAAGCCAAATAAACCCATTCCTCTACAAGCCGCTTTTGCTTGGGTTCTCTCTGCGCAGCAACTAGAAAGCTGACTGCAACAAAGACCCTATTTTTTTTGGGGGGGGGGGCTTAACCATCTCTCCTTTTTGTCCAGACTACTAAACATTCTGGTCAACTTTTTTCCCATCTCTAATTTATTCTTTATTATGTCTTTTTCTTAGAATGTGTATTTATTTTATTTATTTATTTTGAGGCAGGGTTTTACTTTAGCCTAGGCTGATCTGAAACACTCTGTAGCCCATGAAGACATTGAATTCACATTGATTCTACTACCTCAGCCTCCCAAGTACTAGGATTAAACACACAAGCCACCATACCCAACACAATTACAGCTTTTGATTATCCCATACATTTCTATAGTTCTCAAAGTAAATAAATAAAAAACAATAAGAATAAAACTTATAATACTGCTGAATTTTCCCCCAATCCTCCTATTTTCAAAAAAATACTTTAAATATTTATTTGCAAGCAGAGCAAGAATATGAATATGGGTGTCCCAGGACCTCTAATCACTATAAATGAACTCCAGATAGATGCATGTGTTACTTTGTGCTGGGGAACTGAACCTGAGCAGCAAGCTCAGCAAGCCAAGTAAGTGCCTTAACCTCTGAGCCATCTCTCCAGCCCCTTTCTCCAATTTTCTTTAAACCTTCAACTATTTGGAATGAAATGTTATATATATTTTGTTGGGTTTTCTAATGTTTGGGTTTTTTGAAATGAGGTCTCAATCTATAGCCCAAGCTGGATTAAAATTCATGAGGCAATCCTCCTATATCTCAAGCTCCATGGTCCCAGGTGTGAGCCACCAGCACACACAGCTTCATGGGGCAAAATGTTTTCCGACAAATCACACTCAGCGTTCTTAATCATGAATTAATGCCTTACTCACCAGTCTACACTATTAAGCTGCTGTAGTATTTACAATGGACTATCTGAAATAAGCTACTTACTAGCACACCAACTATATCTCATTTTAGCTTTAAATAAAAAATTATTTACTTGAAACAGAGGGAACAAGGCTCATGGAAAGTAGCATGGGCACACCAGGGCCTCCTGCTGCTAGAAGGGACTTCAGATACATGCGCCACTTTGTGCATCTGGCTTTACATGGATACTGGAGAGCCATCTCTTCGTATACCTTCTTAGCTCTATAAACAAGTTCTCTTTTGTTTTTGCCAGATTAATTACTAGATGCTGCTCTATGTCTCCTCTATAAGCAGCCAGGTCTCAAAACCTTCTAAATTTTGTGTAATGTACAATAGATTTTGAGCAACAGCCCAAGGGGCTCTTTGTTAAGACAGCACAAGCACTTGGCCTTTTCTTCTACTCTAAGACAGACAGAACAGAAAACCAGAAAAACACCAAATCTATACCCACCTTTACAAAATGGAGCTTAATGATACATTCCATTGTTACAGATATACAGTAAAATGGGAAAGGTCTGTTAATCTTAATTGTGGACAAACAGGCAGTTATTTTGACTAGAACACTACATGCATTTTCTTATATTATGAGGTGGCATAAGAAAATGGCAATTTAAATACTGTACCTTATTTAAAGCACAATTCCTACTGTCTGTACAACAGGCTGCCTTGAATCAAAGACTGACTTCTCCAAGTTGCTGTCACTCCAGCAGAGGTATAAACACTCTTCAAGAGACAGAACTTTGAAAATTCCTAAACTGACAAGTTAAAACTGCCAAGAGATTTGTTCAAGCAACAGGAGTGGCTCCTAATACTGCAAGGGAAGTCCAAAATGTGTTCCTTATATGTAAGTGAACCAATAATCTCAAACTATAGGACTTCATCTAGAGAACATAATAGCAAAATTTCTTTTTAAAAATGTTTATTTGAGCGCAAGAGAAGAGGCAGGAGAGAGATTGAAAGAGAATGAATGAGTGAATTAGAATGAATATATGGGCATGCCAGGGCCTCTAGCCACTGCAAACTCTAGACACATGCACCACCTTGTGCACCTGGCTTTATGTAGGTACCAGGGAATTGAACCCGGGTCATTGGGCTTTGCAGCAAATGCTTTAACTGCTGAGCCATCTCTCCAACCCATTTCCTTTATTTTGAGACAACCTTGCTATGTAACCCAGACCAGCCTCCAATCTGCCTCAGCTTCTTGAGGGCTAACTGCTGGGAATTACAAGCATGTATCACCAAGCCAAGCTTACGAAGTTTAATTTTCATACTTAAAAGCACAATACTCCGAACCCCTAAAGGCAATACAGTAATCTACTTAAAACACCTATTCAGGGCTAGGGAGATGGTTCAGTGGTTAAAGTTGCTTGCTTGCAAAAGCCTGGTCTCAGTTCAAATCCCCGTACTCATGTAAAGTCAAATACCATTTGCAATGACAAGAGACCTTGACACACACCATTCTCTCTCCTTGCAAATAATTTTTTTAATGTTTAAAAAATGACACGGGCGTGGTGGCGCACGCCTTTAATCCCAGCACTCGGGAGGCAGAGGTAGGAGGATCGCCGTGAGTTCGAGGCCAGCCTGAGACTACAGAGTGAATTCCAGGTCAGCCTGGGCTACAGCGAGACCCTACCTCGAAAAACCAAAAAAAAAAAAAAAAAAAAAAAAGACACTTAGCAATGAAGTCTCTACATTCACAGCTAATGGTACTACACCAAGTCATAAAGTTCTACAGACTCAGTGCCAAGGTCTCTCCAAATACTTCGCAGTGTCACTCAGAAATAAGCTATTTTGTACAACACTTTTGTTTTTTACCCCAAATTTAGACACAGTGAATACAAATTGCCTGGGCTTAAATCCTAGCTCTGCCACCTACTAACTTCACAACTCAAAGAGGAAAAACTAAAACTGTTGAGACTGCAAGCCTTAAGCCAGGCCAGATGAACCAACAGTGGCACTTCTATTGTGGGGGAAACCGAATGCTATCTAAATTGGATTGGAAGCCCGCTCCATGGAGTGAAAGCATGCCTAGTCATAAACCTATGATGGGGAGGTCATGAGTCCTAAGGGAGTAACACCTGCTATTGTATGGCTAAATGCATATATTATGCCAACCAAACTGTCTTACAAGCACTTTTTAAAGCATACCCAAGTAATAATGCTACTCTCACTCTTGACTTGAGAAGCTTCTCTTTCACATGTCAGTGATCACCGGGCTAATATAAAAGACACCATAGTGCTGAGGAGAAACAACAGTAGAGTGTTCAGCACTGGGACATCTCTATCACACTTCCCGAGGCTCAAGGTCTATTGCAAAAGAGGTGGTAGACTGTAAGAGCCAAAGGAAGGGTAGCACTGCTTACAACACAAACTTCCAGACAGAGAACGGCAGGAAAAGATGACGGCACTGAAACCAAACAGAGACTAATTGAGAGGGGGAAGAAATACAGGGGAGGGAATCATAATGGCTTATGGTCTATAATTATGGAAGCTATCAATGAAAAGCTTAAAAAAGCAGGGTGCAGTTGTGCATGCCTTTAACCCCAGCAATCAGGAAGCACAGGTAGGAAGATCGCAGTTGAGTTTGAGGCCACCCTGAGACCACATAGTGAATTCCAGATCAGCCTGGGCTAGAGCAAGACCCTACCTGGAACCCCCCCCCCCAGCAAAAGTTAAAAAAAAAAAAACTTTTATGTTAATGTTAAGATTAACTGCAAAACTAAAATTAGATAACACACCCAAAAGACATGATCTTAAATCTAAGTTTTATGGGGGCAAAGCATACACTCAACATAAAGCAACTTCTATAAGAAAAAGTTAATTTATATGAGAGTGAAGAGCATGCTAGGGCCTCTTGCCACTACAAATGAACTCCAGACACATAGACCACTTTTGGTTTTCCATGAATGAGTACTAGGGAATCAATCCTAGGCTGGCAGGATCTAAGCATCTTTAAATGCTGAGTCATCTTCCCAGGCTTTAAACAACTTTTAACTTACTCAAGTTTTAATTTTTTTAAACTACCTAGGCTTCATAACTTCTTCAGCACTAAAAAAAAAGGGGGGGGGCATGATAACACTTCTATATAAAAAGATCCAAGGGCTTTACCTTCTCATGGGCAGGAGCTCATCATACACTCTCCACTTTCCTTCTTTTAATCTAAGTCTCTCTAAACAACAAAAAGACCCTAAGATTATCGTTTTAAATATTTTTATTTATTCGCAAGCAGAAACATAAGGGAAGAAGAATGGGCACACCAGGCCTCCAGCCACTGCAAACTAACTCCAGGTATATACACCACTTTGTGCATCTAGCTTTATGTGGGTACTAGGGAATAGAACCCAGGCGGTTAGACTTTGTAGGCAAATTCCTTAACCACAGAGCCATCTCGAGCCCCCTCCCAAGGTATTTTCAACACTAGTTTTAAAATACTACATAAAATTTAAACATCCCAGGTTTAAAATCATAGGCTAAGACTGGGGAGAGATGGCTCAGCCGTAAAAGGCACTTGCTGCTTATTTACGAGGATCTGGGAGGAGCCAAGGCTGATTCCCCAGAAACCATGCAAAGCTGAAATGGCACACACTTCTGAAACCCCAGTCATGAGATTACTAGGGCTCACTGACTAAAAGCAGCAGCTTACATTGGAAACCTTGTCTCAAGGAAGGATGTGGGATGAACACTAAGAAAGGGCACCCAAAGTTCTCTGGCCATCACTAGTAATCATAAAAGGCAGTACATTATCAAAGAAATGCTGGCTGGTAGAAAATGCTCCAATTTAATTTCACTTAGCTGGGCCTAATAGCTGGTGATTTTAACCACAACCTTCAGGAAGTGAAAGCAGAAAAACCTTACATAAGACTATCTCAAAAAACAAACAAAAAAAACCCTGATTTTTCACATCAATAAGCTAATTCTCTGGACTCTGGAGGCCACAGATATATCACTCCAGTATCAACAACATACTTTCCCTAGTATGATGAAACTCTTATTCATTACACTTACTTGCCAATTTTGAGATAGGAACAAAACCCCCCAAAATAAATAAATAACCTATTAGGGGTCTAGAGATTAAAGGCACTTGGTTGCAAAGTCTGCCATCCAGGTTCAATTTCCCAGTATGTGTCTGGAGTTTGTTTGCAGTGACAGGAAGTCCTGGCCCATCCATACTTACTCTCTCAAATAAATACTTTATTATGCTAGAGAGATGGTTTAGTGGTTAAAGTGCTTGCCTGCAAAACACAACAACCCAGGTTCGATTCCCAAAACCCACATAAAGCCAGATACACAAAAGGGGTGCATGCATCTGGAGTTCGTTTGCAGTGGCACACCCATTCGCTCTCAAAATATTTTTAAAAAATATTTTATTAATATTTAAACACTTCAAAACTACTCACAACCTTACATAAATGCCATGTCCTGACAGTTTGAAAAGTAGAATACTAACCTGGTATGCACGTTAGTCATGCACCACAATTGGCCACTCACTGTCACCTTTATACAATAAAGTTATTAAAACACACCATTAAATATTTTTCTGGTACTTTTATCATTACTCTTTTGAAATCCCACAATGATAAACTATATGAAAATCTCACCACCACATAACACATGAGCATTTTTCTTTAAAAATTATTTACTTATTTTCAATTTAAGTTACTAGTTACCTGTAAGGGAAAATTTCTTTACAACTATCACATGGTGGGGAAGTCATTTCAGAATTTGTATAAAAGCTATTCTTAGAGATGCCCTAATAAATTTTTAACAAAAAAATTAACAGGCTTTTAGTATCTAACCTGGCTTATAATACATAAAAACCACTTTTTTAACCACTAAAACTACATTCAAGTTTGGGCAATAAATTTTCTCCCCGTAAAAAACACATTTTAATAATAAAACACAAGTTCCAGTATTACTCCCTCATTAGACATTAACCACTGCTTAAACTTTCTATGTTGACAACACTTTTTTTAATATTTTATTTATTCATTTTTAAGCAGAGAGAGAGAGAACGAGCAAGCACCAGGGCCACCACCTTGTGGGTCTGGCTTATGTGGGTCCTGGGGAATTGAACCAGGGCCTTAGGCACTGGAGGCAAGTGCCTTAACCGCTGAGCCATCTCTCCAGCCCAGTTGACAACACTTTTAAAAGTGTGAAAAGAAAGTCTAGTTGTTCGAAACTAACATACAAGTAGCAAACATTTCTTTTTTATTAATTCATTTTCAATCAGAGAGAGAGAGAGAGATATATACCAGGGCTACCACCTTGTGGGTCTGGCTTATGTGGGTCCTGGGGAATTGAACCCAGGGCCTTAGGCACTGGAGGCAAGTGCCTTAACCGCTGAGCCATCTCTCCAGCCCGCAAACATTTCATTTAAAAGAATTTGTGGACTTTAATCACATTCACATGGCTGTTGCCGTATGTATGAATGTATACGTACATATGTATAGTATCTTTCACACACTTATTGAGTATGTGCATGCCAGGATCTCTTGCCACTATAAGTGAATCAATGTCCAGCTTTACATGGGTGAATGGGGAACTGAAACCAGGCCAGTAGGCTTTGCAAGCAAGCCTTTAATGGCTGAACCATCTCCAAATCAAACACTTCAAAGTAACATAAAATCTTCAGCATGACATCTCATTACTACAAAAAGAACCCAGATGACTATTTAAAAAAAGATAAGGGATGGAGAGAGCTCAAGTAGTTGGAAGTCCTTGCTTCCAAAGGCTGTTGCCAAGTTCAATTCCCCAGTACCCACATAAAGTCAGATGAACAAAGTGGCTCATGCATCTCAAGTTTGTTTAGTGGCAGGTGGCCCTGGTGCTCAAACTGTCAGATAAGTTTAGAAAAAAAGAAAACCAGAGTAAAGACTTAGCATCTAGTAAATTACAGGATAGCTTTTTAAAAGAGGGGCTGAAGAGATGGTTCAGTGGTTAAGGTACTTGCTTGCAAAGCCACACAGCTGGGGTTTGATTACATAAAGCCAGATGCACAATGCATCTGGAGTTTGTTCAGATGCAATAAGCCCTGGTCCACCCATGGTTTCTCTCAAATAAATAAAATAATAAAAATATTTTAAAGAGAACAGTTTTAAAAAAAATTGTTAAGTGAATGCAATATTTAAAAAAAAGTCAAGAAACCAACATTTATTTTGTCTTTACAAAACTGTAATACCTTGTTAAATATTTTAAAATAAACTCAGTCTAGTTTAGCTATAAGGTAAACTCTCACCTATATTAGTGTTTCCTTAACATAGAGATTAAGGTTCTGGTTAACTGAGCTCACACTACACACTCACTACTTAACCAATTTAGGTATCACTGCTGAAATCAGAAAGTATTTTTAACACCCCCCCCCTTTTGGGAAAAAACTACTTATTTGTGAGGAGAGAAGGAAAGAGAGAATGGGTGTGCCAAGGCTTCTAGCCACTACAAACTCCAGATGCATGTACTACTTTGTGCATCTGGCTTTACATGGATACTGGGGAACTGAATCCGGTTTGTCAGGCATTATAGGCATCTTAACCACTGAGGGTCTCATTCTAGCCCAAGCTGGCTTGATACTCTATAGCTCAGGCTGGCCTTGAACTCATGTGATCCTCCTACTATGGCCTTGCCAATGTCAGGATTAAAGGTGTGCTCTAACATGCCTGGCTTTGCTTTCTGAACATTTGCTGACATTTTATTTTTCATGGGTCTTTTAACACTAAAGGGGGTGGGGCTGAAGAGATGGCTCTGTGGTTAAATGTGCTTGTTGCAAAGCCTGAAGGCCTAGGTTTGATTCTTCAGTACCCACATGAAGCCAGATGCACAAAGTGGAGCATGTGTCTGGAGCAGCACTAGGCCCTGGCACAACCATTCTCATTCTCTCCTTGCAAAAAAAAAAAAAAAAAAATTAATTTAAAAAGATACTAAAGGGGGATGGAAGATGGGTTTCCTGACTTTATGGTGGCTTGAAGTCTAGATATGCAAAACTTTACATACAGTGTATGCACCTTCATTATTGGCCAAACTGCCATTAAGTCTTCCCTCCCTGCTCTCAAATATTCTTAAATACATAGCATGAACATACTATACTAATATAACGCTCCAATAACTAAAACATGCTTACTTTATTCCACAAAGCAAATCACTGGCAGTTTTCAACTATTAGGACACAGGATAATTATGCAATAATAGTAAACTAGGTAGCTAGTCTTCCTGTAGTGAACAGCTTGCAACATTCCTATCAGAAAACCAAGTAACAAGAATGCTGTGCTACCTGAGACCACAGCTGGAAGTGGGCAGACACCCTCACTTCAAGCTCAGTGCCCTATCAACTCATGGTGGAGCAGAACTAAAGCAGATCAGACCTAGCCAAGTTATGTCTCACTCCCATTGGCTAACGTGCACACTTGAAGCGTAAGTAAAATGGCAAAGCCATTCTATTTTTTAGAATGTATTTAAGCATGGCTTATAACATCACTTAAAGCTAAAATTTGTCTTCCTTCATAAGGCTAAATCATACTTCCTTAAGGCTAAGTCATACTGAAAGTTTTTTCTTTTTTTTAAATAGGACAGTCTGAAATGACAGAGTAACTAGGCACTATCAAGAATATCAGGCCTTTAATCCCAGCACTGGGGGTGGGAGGTGGAACCAGAGATAGAAGGATTACTGTGAGTTCAGGGCCACCCTGAGACTACATAGTGAATTATTCCAGGTTAACTTGGGCTAGAGCAAGACCCTACCTCAAAAGACCAAACAAACAAACAAACAAATATATATGAGGGCTGGAGAGAGGGCTCAGTGGTTAAGGCACTTGCCTAAAAAGCAGAAGGGCCCAAGTTTGATACCCCAGTACCCATGTAAAGCCAGATGCACAAAATGGTGTGTGCATCTAGAAGCTGTAGGCCCTGGCACACCCATTCTTTCTCTTCTCTCCTTGCAAATAAAAAAAATCTGTAAAAAAAGAGGGTGGGGGCTGGAGAGAAGGTTCAGTGGTTGAGGCACTTGCCTGTAATTCCCCAGTGCTACATAAATACATATATAGATTATATATATACATATATATATGTGTATATATATATATATATATAATACTTAATTGCCTGCAATTCCCCAGTACCTACATAAAGCCAGATGCAAAAAGTGGCACACAACAAAGGCATCTGGAGTCTGCAGTGGCTATAGGCCCTGGCACACCCATTTCCTCTGTTTCTTCTTTCTCTGCTTGCAAGTAAATTTTTTTTAAGAGAGCAAATATAGACCCAGCAAGGGGTCACTTAGGCTGGAAGAAAGTGCCCAAATTTAAGGTATGTTTAGCTCAAAAGGAAGTAATGTACCAAGTGTAGCAGCTAATGCCTATAAACCCAAAAGTGGAGAGATGAGGCACAATTGCTAACTGGGTTGCATTCTCTCTCAAAAAAAAAAGGGGGGGGGGAGGAAAGGGAAAGTACTGAAAGTTCAATGACATCCTCAAATCCTAAAATTAAGACTAGTTTTAGGTGGCAAATGGAATGTAGTACTTCTGAGCTCAGGATGTAGCTCAACTATATAGCATATTTGCCTAAACATGTTTTGTGGCTTGAGTATCATCACCAGTAATGGGGGAGGGAGGACACACAGGATTTAAAAGAATAAAAAAAAAAAAATCAAAGAGAATACTTCTTTGAATTTCAGTTTCTAGGTTCTGCAATTTAACCCATGGAAATGTGTCGAAGCTTCCAAAGAATATTAGTATCACAGTGTCTGACACTACCTGCACAAGAACTTCATAATGGAAGTAATAGATGATGACATCAAAATAAAATACACTAATTGAGAGGGGGAGGGGACATCATTAAGGGTTGATTTGAGGGGGAAAGTGAGGGTGGGGAGGGAATTACAGTTTATTGTCTATAATTACAGAAGCTGTCAATAAAAAGTTGAAAAAAACGTTAACATCAAGATCTACCTAGGGCTAGAGATGGCTCAGCGGTTAAGGCACTTGCCTCCAGTGCCTAAGGCCCTGGGGTTCAATTCCCCAGGACCCACATAAGCCAGACCCACAAGGTGGTGGCCCTGGTGCATTCATTCATTCTGTCTCTGTCTGTATCTCTCTGCTTGAAATAAAATATTTTTTTAAAAAAAGATCTACCTGGGCTGGAGAGATGGCTAAGCAGTTAAGGCACTTGCCTCCAGTGCCTAAGGCCCTGGGTTCAATTCCCAGGACCCACATGGGTCGGACCCACGAGGTGGTGGCCCTGGTTCTCTCTATCTCTATCTAGCTCTCTCTCTGCTTGAAAATGAGTAAATAAAATATTTTTTAAAAAAATCTACCTACTTAGGTCTCAATTTTACTATTCACAATAAACCCAACTTTACTAAATCAAAGATCAATAAATTTGATGAGACAACTATTTAGAAAGAATGCATGAGTAAGCCCATTTAAGGCAGGAGATAACCTAAAACTTCTGAAAGGGAAGAATCACACTTAAGCTTATACACTAATGGTTATGACCAGATCTTCTACTGACCTGTCAGGATGCACAAAGCTGTACTTGATAACTTGAGACTTTGCTTCTTACCCAATTCAAGGGAGAGGGGAACCAATATGCCAACCTGAAAAAACTGAAAGCTAAGAATGTTCTACTTTTCCATTGTTCTTTAAATTTTTAATTTCTGTCCCACATAGCTTGCTATATAGACTAGTACCTACCCAAAAAAAGAGCTGGAGTACACTGCAGAAATAGAATGACTCGACACCAAAAAGGGGGAAATTACAAGGCAATTTCTTATTTAAAAAATAACAAACCTTCAAGACAGGTGTAGTGACAATGTATTTAATCCCAGAACTTGGGAGACAGAGGTAGCAGAGGTAGGAGGGCTGCCATGAGTTCAAGGCCAGCCTGTGTCTAGAGTTCCAGATCAGCTGGGATAGACCCTACCTTGGAAAAACAAAACCCATGTAACTATGTGTCCTCTATGGTGACATATGCCTATACTCCCAGCATTACAAGAGGCTAAGGAAAAAGGACATCATCATACAAGCAACTTATTACAACTCTTAAAAAAGGGGGGAGGCAGTCTGGAGAGATGGCTCAGCAATTAAGGCACTTGCCTGCAAACAACCTGGGTCCGATTCACCAGTACCCACTTAAAGCCAGATGCACAAAGTGGCACATGCATCTGGAGTTCACCTGTAATGAGTGGATAGAGGCCCTGGAGCACCCATTCTCTCTGTCTCAAAAGCTCTCTGCTTACAAATAAATAAGTAAAATAAAGTTTTAAAAAGGAAAGGAAAAAAAACAGGAGGGGAGGGGTGCAGAACTACCTTGGTGAGCCTTCACTGATGTCTACAGAGCCAACGGATAACAAATGATCATCTAAAATGCCCATTAACATTTTCGTTCATTTGTCAAAAACTCAATATAGAAGTCAACTATACTTTAATCTGAATTTGCCACTATTAGCTAATTATTTGGTGCCACTAGGCACCAAAACACCTAAACTGTTTTATTTACTAGGCCAAAACTGATTCCAGTCTTGTTTTTCCTTTTTCTTTAGCCTAATAGTTTTCTTCATCTCCAATTTAAAGTGAATCAGATTTCAGTGGGTAAAAGTGTGTAAATCTTGTGTAACACTTGAGTTCAAAACAATATAGTTTTTATAGACATATGTAAGATTTACTTGCTCTTCAATCTCCATCAGTGGTGAACAAAACCCTCAGGAAAACTCAAACATGGTCCCAAAGGCAAAAAGACATTTAGGGGAGGGGAAAGGTGGGGTAAAAAGAATACTCAACCTACCAGCCTCCAAAGAGAAGTCATGCAAATGTGAACACATGTCAACCAACTGTATTTAACATTCCAGCCAAATCACACTGAAAATAAAAAATCTGATAAGAGCTGTAGTGGAAAGCCACATGAGCCCACCTATGAATATTACTTACACAATGCTTATTAAAAAGTGTATCTACAGATACTGCCAGAGATAACGTCTTGTACTATGCACACATTAGAGAATAAACTACTTTTGACATCTCTAGAATACTTCAGTATAACATGCAAAATATCTTACACATAGAATATGTTCTATCAAGTAATCTTATTTAGCATTCAACTTACAACTTCGACCGAAAGTATTCCCATCTTTTAACAAAAATGTGAAATTATAGTAACTTTTGTACTTGTTCACACATATAATGAACATTACTAATTACATTTAGCTTAGGCTGGCCAAACTAATTACATGCATTACCACAGACCAAATGCCAAGTAATAGCATCAATTTTGCCCAAAGACTTATCTAGAAAGCTTTTATTTCCCAGGCACAAGACATTCCACTGAATTAATATCTAGAAATTTCCTGGGAACCAATGGGCAACTAAATTATAGCCTCTGTATGTTGCATTATTGAAATTTTTATAATACAAAAATAAAATTTAAAAGTTTTACCATTCTTCCCGCTGTGCCGTCGCTGCTTCAGTGTGTCGTGGGGAGGAGTTTGAATGGCTAGGGAATTAACAACCGGTACAGCAACCAATCAAAATTCTAGTTTTAGTTTTTGACATTGTAAGGGTTAAAACTAATTCATTTATGCTTCAGTTCAACATTACAAAGGCAGCTGTTTTCTAACTTCAAAACTCAGAGCTAAAAGAAAAGCCTGGCCCCAAAATACAATTATCCATTTTGGTCCTTCTGTCCAAAGAACAGAATTCAGAAAGCTAAACCCAAAATGTCACAGGTTTAGTATTTAGCATATTCCTTTCCCAAATTAGGCCCAAACTTAGGAATGTTTTAAAGCGTCCATGTCCCCCCCCCCCTGCTCTCCCCCAAAGCCAGAACCACCAGCCTCCTTCCAAGTGCGTCTCTCACCCACCCAACATCCTCACCCAGCCGGGGGAACCACACTTCTAACACTGGATCGAAACGACTTTCCAACAAACCCTATTTCCCTAGGGCTTAAAAAACGTCTCACCCTCCCGGCCCGCTACAAAAAGTACGGAGACAGCAGGAGTCGGTGGTCAGTAACGGGAAGACATCCCCGACCCCCTGTGTGCATCGAGCTCGCTCTCGGCTTCCCAAGGCCGCCGCTTAAAATGCAGATTCCTATTCCAGTGAGGAAGCTCAAAAATCCTGCAAAAAAAACCCAAAAACCAAACCGCACTGCCCAGCCGAGGGCTGCTCATCGAGGCGGAGGAGCCCAGCAGCAGAGGGCGGGAACCGTGCGGGGCACCGGGAGCAAGCGGGCCGTGGGGAAGATCAAAAATGAAACCCGACAGTCGGAAAGGCAAAACTTTGCCCTGGAAAGGCGGGAAGAGGCGCGGCCCGGGCCCGGCGCGGGGTCCCGAGCCGAGAGGGCGGGAAAGCCGCGGCGGCGCGGAGGGGGAGGAGGCCCGCGGCGGCGCCGGGAGCGGCGTACTGACGGCTCAAGGTGGAAGGAAGCGAGCGCTGGGGGAGGGGAGGGGAGGGGGCGCCGCCGAGCCCGGGAGCCCCGGAGCCCGCGGCCGCACTCGGCAGGCCTAATGGCGGGCGGGCGGGAGGGCGACGGGGAGACCGAGGGCCCCGCAGCCCGCTGCCCCCGGTCGCCCCTACTCACCCTTCGTCCTCCTCGTTCTTGCTGGCATCGATCTTCGCCCCCTCGGGCTCGCCGCCGCTGCCCTCGGTGCCTCCGGCCGCGGGGCCGCCCCCGGCGCCGCCGCCCGCCGCCCCCGGCGCCGCCGCCGCCGCCATGGATCCCTCCTGCTCGCCTGCCGAGCTGCCCGCCGCCGCCGTGGCCGCCGCCGCGCCGTCCCCGCCGAACTGCTCCTCCGACATCGTGCTCCTGCCGCCGCCGCTGCCGCCGAGACGACACCCGCCGCCGCCGCGAACCGAAACTAGCAGCCAAGTAATCCCCGCCGCCGCCGCCGCCGCCGCCGCGCGCGCGCCGAGCCTTCCCGTGGACCAGGCGGAAGCCGCGCGCCTCGCTGCCTCCCCGGCCTGCCCCCCTCGCCTCCCACTCCGGCTCCGCGCGGCGCGCTCGCCCGCTCTCTCCGGCGGCACTCGGCAAGAAGCAGCAGCAGCGGCGGCCACGCTCGCCTCCTCCTCGCTTTAATGGCGCCGCCACGGAACACCTAAAATGGCCGACGGAAGAACGGTGCGTCCCGGTCACGTGATGTCAGAGCGCGCCCTTTGCGCGTCCCCGCCCCCCATGCTCGCGGTCCCGCCCTCTATCTCCCTTTTATACCCAAGCCGCTCGCGCCCCAGCGCAGCGTGGGGCCTTTAAAGGGAACCGGAAGTGGCGTGACAAGGCCGGCGGGCCGCGCGGGGACCATCGAGAACAAGGAGCACTGGTTCCAAGGGCGGCTAGAGAGGCCCCGGCCTTGGCTCCGCCCGGCCGCGGGTGCCCTGAGCGGCTGGGCTCGCGTCGACCGTGGCGGGGCGCGGTTCCGCCTGCCGGGCTCTTTCCCCGCCGGCGGGTGACATTGAGGCCGCCTTCCTGGCCCGCCGGCTCCGCTCCGCATGTTTTCTGAAATCCGCACTCAGCCGAGGTTCCTGGAAATGACTGAGGGCTCCGGTTCACCGGGTCCCGGCCGGGTTCTGAGTGGGATGTATGAATGTGGTGAGTCACCGTCTTCAGGTGGTGAGTTTAAAAAGGAATAATAAAAAAAAAAAAACCACCGTTACGTGTGTAATGCAGGATAACGGTAAAGTGGCTTTCTAATAAACCTTATAAAAATTGAAGCCAATGTTTGAAAACTGGATTATTTGGGGATTTACAGCTTCCTTGTAATATCTGCTTGTAAATAAGACTATTACATATATATATATATATATACACATATATATATGTATATATATAAAACATGCATAGTGGGAAGCAAGCCCTCAGTGTTTAAGGGGTTGTGTTTGAGGTAGGGTCTCACTGTAGCCCACGCGGACCTGGAATTCACCACGTAGTCGCTCAGCGTGCTCACCATCATCCCACCTCTGCCTCTAGTGCTCGGAGTAAAGGCATTGCCACCACACCTGGCTTAAATAGTTAAACTTTTTACTGATAGTTCTCTTTTTTTATTGATAGGTGTCACACTAGTCCAGGCTGATCTCCCACCTCCTCCAGAGTTGCTGGGACTAAGGAGTGTGCCACCACACCAGCTTGCCAGCTTTCACACACATACAGAAGGACTTCAGAGCAGAATCCCCTCTGGGTCCTCCCTCCCCTGGCCCCTTTCCACTGAACCCCAGCTTATTAGCCAGGGCACATACCAAACAGCCAAGGTGACCACGAAAGTACCTAGAAATGTCATTTTTCCATTTTAATTCATACACACCTCTCAAGTAGCTTCTGGGATTTTTGGAATTTGAGTGATACTCAAAAGTCCTTCATATTATAGCCTTAATTTCTGTTTTGTTTTGTTTTTCAAGGTAGAGTCTCCCTCTAGCTCAGGCTGACCTGGAATTCACTATGTAGTCTCAGGGTGGCTTCAAACCCACAGGGATCCTCCTACGTCTGCGTCCCAAGTGCTGGGACTAAAGGTGTGTGCCACAACACCTGGCTTGTTTTTCTGACAGGGTCTCTAACCCAGGCTGGCTTGGAACTCACTGTGTAGCTCAGGCTGGTCCTAACTCAGAGCAGACCACCTGTTTTGGCCTCCCAGGTGCTGGAATTATAGGAGTGAGTCACCACTCCCAGATATATAGCCTAAACATTCACATTTTGTGCCCCTAATGAAGTAGCAATGCTCCTTGCCAAAGAAAGACAAATCCATGCCAGCAAAAGGAGAGTGGAGATTTATTTTACACTAGCAGGCCATACATGGGTCACCCCAAAAAGGCGTTGGCCCCGTTGGCCCCTGTCGTAGTCAGCTACATGACACTGGAATGAATCTCCAAACCAGGCACAGTTTATGGGAGGAAAGGATTATTGAAGCTACACATTCAGCAGAAGTTCCAAAATAGTCAAATAGGCTTGCCCCCCGTCACCCGTCCAAACAGAAAAAGAATCCATCACCACTATAGGCACAGAGAACAACAAAAGGGCAGGGGCAAGAGAGGGAATTTTTCTCCCCCTTTATATAGCCTTAGGGTGGAGTTTTGCAGCCCTATACCAGACTTGTTTACTCCTCGAGTCTCTGGAATTTCCTTCTTATGATGCCTTCCCAGGAAGGGATATTCATTTCTAGCTTCTCTGAGCTTCTTTATGTCCTGCCCCCTACTGAGAGTCTGCCTTCCTGTAAATATCTTCAGAGACCAACCCAAGATTACTAAAAAAAAAATGTCAAGTTGGCAACAAAACTTAACCATCACAGCCCTGAGCCCCAGTTGTCAGGGGTTTTTATAGTACAGTGACAGGTGCACATAACAAGCATGGCAAGTTAACAAAAGCAAATGAAGTCAAAAGATGCATTTTAGCTGTAGCAAGCAGAAGTCTAATGAAAGATTTACAATGGTTTCTCAGAAGGACAGATAAGCCCCCGTAGACATAAACGAGGGAATGGTAGCAAACATTCTTATTCCTCTCTTGCCTCTCCTTTTCTTCCCTTTCTTCTCCAAAGCTTGCTGTCTTCACAGACCCCAAACGGTTGCCTCCCTTTTCTAGTAAATTTTAAAGCATGCTATGTGATTCTAGTACTCTGGAGGCAGATTTGGGAAGTTCAGAAGTTAAGGCCATCCATGGCTATCAAACAGAGGCCTACACAATGTAACAATAAACAAAGGCTTATAATGAGCTCCTGTAAACTGCAGTAAACTATAAGTAAGCTATAAGTAAATTATAAGTAAGGGGGATAACATTCTCATTCCTTTTTATCTTGTTTAAAACTTACTAGGTCAAAGTTCTCACTATGGGGCTGGAGAGATGACTCAGCGGTTAAGGCACTTGCCTCCAGTGCCTAAGGCCCCGGGTTCAATTCCCCAGGACCCACATAAGCCAGACCCACAACCAGTGGTGGCACTAGTGCGCTCTCTCTCTCTCTCTCTCTCTCTCTCTCTCTCTCTCTCTCTCTCTCTATCTATCTCTATCTCTCTGCTTGAAAGTGAATAAATAAAATATTTTTTAAAAAGTTCTCACTATGTTCACAGTCTGCTTAACTCTGTCCAGTAATTTTTCATATTTCAGTAGTTTGCTCTAATACTATATCCAACCTTTTCCAACCATATAGCTTCACTCTCATATGCCTAGTGAACTGTCCATCCTTCAAATCCTAATCCAGGGCTGGAAAGATGGTTCAGTGGCTAAAGGTGCCTGCTTGCAGTCAGCTAGCCCAGATTGAATTCCCAAACAACGCACATAAGACACAAAAAGTGCTGCAAGAATCCCTGGTGTGCCCATACATACATACATACACACACACAAACACACACACACACACACACACACACGTGCAAATAAATGTTAAAACCAATCAAATGTATTCTGTGATGCATTGACAGACCCTATGAGGCAGAAGTACTCACCCTTAATACTTACCTATGAGATCCTTAGTTATAATGAAGTAGATCACGAGTTCATTAAAATCGAAAACAGTGTTTTCAGCCTTGGCTCAGTGGTTAAAGGCTTCTTTGCAAAGCCACTGTGCCAAGGTTAAATTACCCAGTACCTTTTTGCAAAGTGATGCATGCTTCTGAAGTTCGCTTGCAGGTGAGATAAAATAGGAGAAAGCTAGGCAGGTTTCAGCCAGGTATAGAGGCCCAGAGGAAACCAGAAGATGCCAAATACCTGATTTCTCATCCTGACACAAGAATAAACACTCCTAGGGCTGGAGAGATAGCTCAGCGGTTAAGGCACTTGCCTCCAGTACCTAAGGCCCCAGGTTCAATTCCTCAGTACCCACATATGCCAGACCCACAAGGTGGTGGCCCTGGTGCCCCCCCCTCTCTCTCTCTATCTATCTATCTATCTATCTATCTCTATCTCTATCTCTCTATCTATCTATCTATATCTCTCTGCTTGAAAATGAATAAATAAAATATTTTTAAAAAGAATGAACACTCCTAACTTGGATTAGAACTCATGTCTGACATTGATCAACAATGCCCCCTGCTGTCCAAAGTCAAACAGGCTACAATATCAGCCCCACCCAGATATGGATGGACTATGATCCATCCTCCAGATCAAATAACAAATCAGATGTTTCTCCACCTACCAGAACTAAACCCTGTTTTAAAGGTGGCAGACTGGTGAGTCTCTGCCTCTTTTTCCCTGAGATCCTCTCATCTGTGTCTTGTGTGGGCTGAACTTCCCCACCTGGATCATGGTTCCCAGCCCCACTCAGTCACCTGGCCAGGTGGGGAAGGGAGACCAAACCCTGACTTTTAATGTTTCTTTAATTCTAGTGTCTCTGCTCTATCTGTCTGATGGTCTCTACCATGTGCAGGTTCCCACTCAGGATCTGCCATGTGGGCTCTCCCCTTTTTCCTCTACTTCCCCTCTTGAGAAACCACATAACCAATACCAAGTGTGTTCCCCTCTTTAATCCCAATCTCCCCACTCTGTCTCCTTGGCCCTCAATTTACCATGTGTGGATTCCCACTCAGGATCTGTCATGTGGGCTCTCTATTTGTCCCCTTTATCTCCCCTTGAGAAAGCATGTGGCTAATGCTATGTGTGTTCCCCTCTTTAATCCTCTCTGCTCTGTCTGTCTCACGGTCCCTCAATTTATCATATGGGGTTTCCACTGGGGATCTGCCATGTGGCCGCTCTCAGGTGTTCGCAGCTCCTCTAAATCTTTCCTCAAGGCTTTCCATGCGTCCCCAGCCCCTTTTGAACTTCACTTTCTAAGCCTCAGTTTCTCCCTAACTTCCACTTTTTTTTTTTTTTGTGGTTTTTCGAGGTAGGTCTCACTCTAGCCCAGGCTGACCTGGAATTCACTATGTAGTCTCAGGGTGGCCTCGAACTCACAGTGATCCTCCTACCACTGCCTCCCTAGTGCTGGGTTTAAAGGCGTGCACCACCACACCCGGTTAACTTCCACTTTTCTGTGTTTTCCACACAAAAAATGTTCCACTCTTCCATTCTAGGTCCCAATTCCCTTTGAATAAACTCCACAATTTTTTTTTTTTTTTGCGAGGTAGGGTCTCACTCTAGCCCAGACTGACCTGGAATTCACTATGTAGTCTCAGGGTGGCCTTGAACTCATGGTGATCCTCCTACCTCTGCCTCTCGACTGCTAGGATTAAAGGCGTGTGCCACCACGCCCGGCAACTCCACAAATTTTTATTTCTCCTCAAATAAACTCAAAAACTCATAATTTGTCCTTGGTTCCATCCATAATATTCTTTATTAAAAAATAGGAAAGAACCTAATCATGGGGTTTATAAATCTGGGGACCCACATGAACTCCAAAATTCCTGCATCACAGGGACAAGAGGCCTGGCATACTTCTATTCATTCACTATTCACTTGTTTTCTTTCTCCCTCTTTCACAGTAAATACAAATATTTTAAGAATAATGTTTTCTTTATATCTCCTAGTTCTCTTTCACACATATAGAGAAACACATACTATATGTCTATACTATATAGAAATACATGCAGGCACTATCTACTCAGTAATTGTCAGTTAGATTAAGCTCAATGGCTAAATAATAGAAGGTCTCTTAGGCAAACCAGTTTTGTTTCTAGGGACTTAAAATAGTCCTGTCCTCTCTGCCTTCACTTTGCGTTTAGCATAAATATGCCTCAAAATCTCTCGATATGAAATTTTTTGTGAACAGGATGTGGTGGTTTGAATGTAAATGTATGTCCCCCTTAGCCTTAGGTATTTTTTTGGGGGGAGGAAGTTTCAAGGTAGGGTCTCACTCTAACCCAGGCTGACCTGGAATTCACTATGTAGTCTCAGAGTGGCCTCAAATTTATGGCAATCCTCCTACCTCTGTCTAGGATCAAAGGCATGCACCACCACATCCAGCGTTAGGTATTTTTTTTAATATTTTATTTATTCATTTGAGAGAGAAAAAGGCAGACAGAGAGAGAGAGAGAATGACCTCTAGCCACTGCAAACTAACTCAAGACACATGTGCCACCTTGTGCATCTGGCTTTAGGTGGGTACTGAGGAATCAAACTTGGGTCCTACTGTTTAGCAAGCAATGCCTTAACTGATAACCCATCTGTCCAACCCTAGGTATTTTTGATTAAGGTTTCTACTTAGTCTCCAGCAGGCAGAGTCCTGCTAGAGGAGGTGTGTCACCAGGAGTGGATCTTGAGTCCAGCCCTAAGAGGTATGTAGAGAGCAGCTTGAGCTCTAGCTGTTCATGCTTTCTGGTGCTGGCAGTTGTCTCTCTGCTGTGGGTGTATGTTGGAGTGAGCCAGCTTCTTCCACCTTGATGGGACTTCCCCTGGATCCTATAAGCCTAAAATAAACCCTTTCCTCCAATAAGCAGTTTCTGGTTAGGTGTTTGTCCCAGCAGCAAAACAGGGTCTCATGTAGCTAAAGCTAGCCTCAAAGACACTATATAGCCGAGGATGACCTTAGCCTTGTGATCCTCCTGTTTTCTCCACTCAAGTGCTGAATTACAGGTGTGTACCACCACACTGTTTTGTTTTTAACTTGCACATATGTGGGGGGGGGGTTTATGGGCTCATAAGGGCCTCTTGCCACTCCAAATGAACACTAGATACTTGTGCCACTTTTTGTATCTGGGTTAAGTGGACTGCTTGAGAATTGACCCCAGGCCATCAGGCTTTGCAAGCAAGTACCTTTAACCCCTTTAACCACTGAGCTATCATTTTATGTAGTGTTGGGGATTGTTGTACTCAGCAACATCATGATGGGATGAGCCTCCAAACTAGGCACAATTATGAAGAAGAAGGGATTTATTAAAATTACAGATCCAGGTGAAGGTCTATAATGGTGAAGGAAGCTGGCCTCCTTTCACAGGTCCAAGCAAAGAGAGAGAGAGAAGAGCCATCACCAACACCACACACACCAGCAAAACAGGTAGGGGGAAGGAAGAGAGATTTCTTTCCTCTGTTTTTTTTTTTTAACTAATAAGCCAAGAGCTTTATTGATGCAGCAGGCACTTTACAATGAGCCCAAGAGAACCTGTCTTCTCTGGAAAGACAGGCTGTCCGTACAAATGCTCGAGTGTTTTTCCAACTTCAAAAACCAAGCTCTTGGGGCTGGAGAGATGGTTCAGCAGTTAAGGCACTTGTCTCCAGTGCCTAAGGCCCCAGGTTCAATTTCCCAGTACCCATATAAGCCAGACCCACAAGGTGGACCAGATATATATGCTTAAAAATGAATAAATAAAATATTTTTTAAAAAAACAAGCTCTTCCTTTCACCTCAGCCCTTAGATTTGCATCTGCCCAGATAGAACCTCCTCATTCTAGACAGGCAGTGCACGTAGGTACACCTGATGGACACTAGCCAGTTACTCTCTGGACAGTAGTCAGTTCTGTGTACTTTGTAGACAAAGGCAGAGACTCTCAGATCCTGCAAAGGGTTTAGGAAATAAGATAATTTCTCCCTCCACCTTGTAAATAAAATACATTTCAGCAGATATGTGTCCTGAAATAATTACTTGGGAGTTCCTAGGAAGACAGTCCATTGTCAGTCCCTTCTTCATCAGCTTGGGCATCCAAAATTATTCTCAAGGTAACATGAGTCATTTTCTTAAACAGTCTTTCTTGCTGTAAGAACCCTTATAATGGAGCCTAGTCCTCCCACAGCTAAGGTCTTCTCATGCCACTGGAGTAACACTGCACTGCTATTTTCTGTGGGCTTCTCAAAGCCTTTGTAAATGCACTTCATTAACAAATCAATGCTGTTTCTGCCCAGTGACTGCACAACCTGCTCAATCTCACTGCTCTTAAAGTTTGTGAGCACTTTCAGCACCACACCCTGGGCTCGCTCCTTCACAGCTTGATTCTTGGTGTTGGTTGGAGAGTTCCTCAAGGCTGCATGGAATGCCCGGAGCATGTCCCCTTGCTGCAGGAGCCTGTCCACCTCATTAGGGTCTGGTCCGGCTGTCCCGCCCGCCACTGCCTCCTCCTCCTGCTCATCCATGAATTTCTTCTTCTCAAACTTCTCACCTGGAGGAAGCACAATGACAATGTGTTTCGGGCCATGGCGGGAGCTCTGCAGCTCAGCTGGGCTTCACACCGGCTCCAGCTCGGGCTCGGCTCGGGACCGCCCCTTGAGTTTTCTTATATCCTGCCCCCCACTGAAGAACACCACCCACTCTGGAGGAAGGGCTCACTCTGGAGGAGGGACCTCCTCCTTTAGTTAATCCTTCCTACAAGCAACCTCAGAGACCCACCCAAGATTGCTGTGGATTACTAAATAGGTCAAGTTGACAACAAAACTTAACCATCACAGGGATAGATAGGCAAGCACACTACCAATAGCAACATCTCTATACCAATGAAATTTCTTAAGGTTTGTTTATTTATAAATCTTTAATTGTTCATTCATGTGTAAGAATTTAATGCTTATGTGGTTAGAGATGTTATATTTGACCTGCCCAAACCAGTAGAAACTGGAGTGCTTATAAATAGCTTTAGATACAGAGCTCAGTGATATTGCTTGTACAGCATGTGGAGGACCAGTAGCACCAAAAAAAAGTGATATTTAAACTGAAATCACCTTTTCCAGGCAAGAAAACTTCAGAGATGTCTAATCTGCTAGATACAAATTTAAAGATACCCTCTGCTTGGACTTTAAGTGATGCAATCCAGCAGATACTAGAATAAACTGGAAGAAAGAACAAGAAGAAGAACCTATTTCTAAACAAAATTCATGCTTGAGTTTCTAAAATCATGTCACATGGCCCGTGACCCTTATGGACACCTGTAGTCAGCAACAGAATCCTCAGTACGATTTAAGCTTGTTGTTAGAGTCAGCTTTGGATATGAGGTAAAGTGACCAATTGCTCATACACAGACATCATCCCTCTTGTTGAACAGGATGTTCTCACTTCATTTGGACAATACAGGCTCATTAGCTATGAGCAGACATGTTTCTGTGTGTATTTTTTTTTTCTTTGAGCAGCCAGATTTTATTTCAGAAACTAAGTCTACCTGCTGTTATCAGTCCTTCCTGCTTACTGGGAAGTTACCCAGATGCAATTGAAAAAATAACACTCAAGAGCTGGAGAGACTGCTCAGCAGTTAAAGGCACTTGCTTGCAAAGCTTAATGGCCTATGTTCAATTCCCCAGTACCCACATAAAGCCAGATGCACAAAGTGGCACATGCATTAAGAGTTTATTTGCAACGGCAGGAGGACCAGCACATCCATACACTCTAAATAAATAAATAGAGAAGTCACTCAAGTAGTACTCAAACAATGAAAAATTTAGTCATGTCACTTCAGAACTACATGCCCAACTCTCTACTTAATATCTCTACTTTGATGTCTAGATACCTCAAACTTTAGATGTCCAAAACTAAACTCAATCTTCTCTACAAACCTTTTTGATTTCTGTCTCAGTAAATGACATCTTCTCCCACTAATATACTCCTGCCAAAATCCTGGGAGTCATTTTAATACCACCTTCCCCCTCCTTTTTTATTTTTTTTATTATCCATAATGAGATAAATTTAATGAACAAATAATGAGTTGTTATCCCCATTTCCCCAATGCCCCTCTTCCCTATCCCCAATCAGATGGATATCCTCCTCCGTGGGCAGTCTGGATCAGTCCATGGGGTAGGGGATTATAGATGTCCTAGGAGCCAGCCTGGTTCCACCCGCCTTAGTATGATGTTACTGAGGGGGCCGATGTCTCTGGGAGTTCTCCCCCACCATGGCTCTTACAATCTTTCTGCCCACTCATCCACTCAGTTCCCTGAGTCATGGTGGGTGAGTATTAAGGCTGCTTTATTGTTGAGGTCTTAGGGGTCTCTGTACTTCTGCTTTAGGTTGTGTTGAAAATCGTTGGTGTCTGTCTGGCTTATCCTGTGTTGACTGATTGGCTGTGATAATGGATCTCTTGTTTGTCCCACCATTCTCTTTGGGGTTCCATATGGATCCTCCACAGTCCCCCTCCTTTTTTTTCATTTGTGTGTGTAACGTGTGATGTGTGCACATGGCTTGCCTGCTGCAGGGAGTGTTTGGTGTCCTGTGGAGCTGAGGTTACTTAACACTACTTGTGGCCACACCCAGCTGTTTTCCATGGAATCTGGAGATTTGACCTCTGGCAGTCTCAGGTCATTTCAGCACCTCATGCTTGCGTGGTCTTCAAATATATCTTCCTTTTTGGGGGGTGGGAGGTTCAAGGTAGGGTCTTGCTATAGCCCAGGATGACCTGGAATTCACTATAAAGTCTCAGGATGATCTCAAACTCACAGTGATCCTCCTACTTCTGCCTTTTGAGTGCTGGGATTAAAGGCATGCGCCCCCACACTGGGCTCCAAATATATCTTGATTCATCTGAATGCTTCTTAGAAGCAGGGCACAGTGGTGCACGTCTGTAACCCAACACATGGGAGGCCGAGGCAGAGAGATAGCACTGAGTTTGAAGTCAGTTTGTGCTACAGAATCCTGCCTCAAAAACATAAAAATAATTGGCTGGGCATGGTGATGCATGCCTTTAATCCCAGCACTCGAGAGCCAGAGGTAGGAGGATCGCCATGAGTTCAAGGCCACCCTGAGACTACATAGTGAATTCCAGGTCAGCCTGGACTAGAGCGAGACCCTACCTCGAAAAAAACAACAACAAAAAAATTTTCTTTCAGGGACTGGAGAGATGGCTCAGCAGTTAAAAGCACTTGCTTACAAAGGCTGCCCCTAGTGCACATATACTAAAACTGGAATGACACAGAGAAGATTAGCATGGCCCCTGTGCAAGGATGACATGCAAATTAGTGAAGCATTCCATATCATTCCATATTCTTAAAAAAGGCTGCCTCTACAGATTCAATTCCCCAGCAACCTACATAAAGTCAGAGTGTATCGGGGACTTGTAACAATGGGGTGAACACCCGAAGCTTTACTCATGGTACATGCCCCAGAGTTCGTATCTCCGCATGCCAAAGAATTGGACGAACTTAAATAGAGAGCATATTCTTCATCACACACGTTTATTTCAGATTGGAGTAAGTTTAGAGGATTTGGGAGTGGAATAGGGGAAAGTAGTCCATATTTTTATTAAAAGGAAATGAGAAGTTACAGAGATCTCCAGCCACCAGTGTGGCAAGAACACATGGGAGTGGTTTTAGCAAATCTGTGCTGTTCAGCCAAACAAGCAGAATAAGGAATGATCATGAGAAGGAAAGGTTCATGTGGGAAAGAAACCCAGCCCCTCACCACAGCCATGGGAAGCCATAAGGATGTTTAGAGCACTGTGATTCTGTATGTTTTCCTCATTATTTGAATTTTAGTATTAAGAAGGGGAATTCCCTCAGTAGTATCATTTAAAGCTTTTCATGTATATTTAGTGAGGGTTTCTATGTGCCAGATTACATCTTCTAATCCAATGGATGGAATAAATACTGAAACTAAATGATCATACCATTGGAAAGCACTCCTAGTCCATCTGTGTTTTAAAACTGGCAAGTTAGCTGGGTGTTCTAAGGTCTTAACTTGATGTCCCTGAATCCAGGGAAATCCTAGAGTACATCTTTTAATCCACCCTGGGGCAAGCCAGAGCCAAAGATTGGTGCCACAAAACCTTTTTAGTGCCATTGGGAGCTGCCCAGTGCACATTTTGCCTTAGATTTTACTCTGTAGCAAACCATTCTGATGGTTGGAGGATTATTACCGAGCCAACCTGTCTTAAAGCCTTTTGGAAAGTTGTTAGAACCTTGTATTCTTGGTTATACATTTCTCTCTGAGTGTTTTAATACTCAGTAGGCAGATTTAAACAAGTATATATGCATTTTTGGGGGTCACTAATGGCTCTCCAAAGAGGATTTGGGGGACCTAGGAGGTGCACTGTGGCTCTAGCATTGGTGTTGCCAGTTAGGATAAGTTCAGGCTGTGCTGGCCTTGGCTTTCCCTTTCCTGGGAAGCCTGGAGGACTGGTTTGTACTCAATTGTGCTTCTCCTGTTCTACACTATACACAGATTTTGTTTCTGGGTTTCCATATCTTCCCTTATCAGAAAGGCAGGCTACCAGAAAGTCAGTGTGAAAACTTTGTCCTCAGTGGTGACTCTTCTCTTAAGGAGTGTCCCCCCCATCTCCTGTGGCCTTGTGACGTGGGAACAGAGGCAAAAATATTTGCCTATTTTGCTCCATGGCTCCAATTGAATTTGGCTTTTACATAGGTAGTTAGAACACTCAGAAAGGAATTTGCATCAACCTTGAAGGATGGATATGTCTATATTGACATCTATAATTGACTAGTAAGGCATACCTAGTCAAAGAATGGTATAACCTTCAGTCTACATGTCTAACCTTGAGTTTACTTATTCTGGAACAGTATAGGCTATAACTTAAGTATGAAAGTAGACTAACCTTTTTCTTTAAATACCTCATGACTATCAATATAGACAGAAAATATTGTTAGTTCTGAAAACATTATTTTAAGCAATAAATATAAATAAATTGTTCTAACATAGAAGATATCAGGAACAGACAATTACATCAGCATAAGTCTTGACATCTATGTTTGAAAACATACCAATTACCCAGGAGTTTTTTTATTTTGCATGAGTATGGCATGCATGTGTGTATGTGTGTTGTGTGTGTGTATGTGTGTGTGTGAGCTCTAGAGGTTGATGTCAATGTCTTCTCAATGGTTTCTTGCACTGAACTAGAGTTCATTGATCAATCTAGACTAGTTTGTCAGTAAATTCTAGATCCCCTGTTTTGGTTTCCCCAAGCCACTGTACCTAGCATATACATGAATGCAAGGGATCCAAACTCAGGTTGTGCAGGCAAGCACTTAACCCACTGAGCCATTTCTCCAGACCTTATGGGACCTCTTCTTAAAGGGAATTATTCCCATTCATGAAGGCAGAACTCTCATCTCGTCTCCTAAAGGCTTCACCTCTTGATACTATCACCTTGAGTATTAGGACTTCAACAGAAGAGACACAAATATTTAGATAAAAAATAAAATATTTTCAAGGGCTCACTCTCCTGCTGCTGTTTCCTAACTGCTGTGGCAAAGTTGACATTCAGCCTTTGCTTGTGCCATGCTGTCCCCTGCAATCATGATACTATCCCTGAAACTAGTAAACCAAATAAAATATTTCATCAGCTGCTTTTTTGTTGGATACTTTGTTCCAGCAACCAGAAGATAGCTACAACAGAAAATTGGTACCAGCGGAGTGGGGTCATTATTGCTAGAAACCTGACTATGGTGCTTTTTTTTTTTAAGGTTTTTTGAGGTAGGGTCTCCCTTTAGCCCAGGTGGACCTAGAATTCGCTATGTAGTCTCAAGGTGGCATCATACTCGTGGCAGTCCTCCTATATCTCCCTCCTTAGTGCTGGGATTAAAGACATGCACCACCACACCTGGCATATGGCAAGACTTTTGATCTTTTAGAACTGACAGGCAGAATTGGAACCCCAGAGACTTTGTTGTGGTCCCAAGTAGACACAGAATTGCAGGATGTGATATTTGCCCTGCTTGTTTTAGCTCTCACACTGGTTCACTATTTCCTGGCTATGCCTGATGCCTTATGTATGCAGTGGAATGTTTACTCTGCCATTATGTGTATGTAATTTGTGTTTTGGTTTTATAGCTTCACAATTAAGATACTTTGGACTATTGGGATGTTTGAACAGTGTTGGGATTGATATTAACTATGAGGATTTTAAAATTGGGGAAAATGTAATGCATTTAGCATCCTGAAATGGTTGTGTGTATATGGGAGTCAGGGGAAGAATGTGATGATTTGAATCATATTTCCCCCATAAATTCTTATGTTTTGAATGCTTGGTTGCCAGCTGCTCATGATTGCAGAGGTGGAGTCTTGTTTGAGGAGCCCTGTTGTTGGGAATGGATTTTGGGGTGTTATAACAACTCCCCTGTGCCATAACTTAGCTCAATCTTTTGCTATTATTTTATTCCTGCTGTGGCAGAGGTTATGTTCAGCCTCTTCTCTACCATGCTATCCCCTGCTATCATGAAACTTCCCCTCAAAACTATAAATCAACATGAAAAATAAGCTGCAGAGATGGTTTAGCAGTTAGGGTGCTTGTCTCCAGTGCCTAAGGACAGGAGTTCAATTCCCATGTAAGCCAGATGCACAAAGTGGCACATGCATCTGGAGTTCATTTACAGTGGCTAGAGGCCTTAGTGTACCCTTCTCTCTCTCTCTTTCTCTCTCTCTGTTTGCAAATAAATAAATAAATATTTTTTATTTATTCATTTTCAAGCAGAGAGAGAGAGAGAGAGAGAGAACACACCGGGGCCAACACCTTGTGGGTCTGGCTTATGTGGGTCCTGGGGAATTGAACTTGGGGCCTTAGGCACTGGAGGCAAGTGCCTTAACCGCTGAGCCATCTCTCCAGCCCAATAAATAAAATATTTAATAAATAAAATTTGTGTTCTTTTTTAGCTTCCCCACTGCCCTAAAAATTTTTTTTGAAAAAAGGGTTTGTCTATCTGTCTGTCTGTCTGTCTACCTGTCTTATCTGCTAGTAGTTCAACCTAACTACTAACTATCTAACACAGCTCTCTATCTGTGGGAGATAATTATTTTTCATCCATTCACATGGTAGTATAATGATGGTAATGATCGAGTAGAAAGAACAATTGGTGATGTGGGATAGAGGTGGGGCAGGAGATGATTTATAGCTACCAAATTCTTAAGTAGATGGGAGGAGATAGGACCCCATATACAAGGTGGTTATCTGTCCTACAGGACAGAAAGAACATGCAAGTATAGAATTAGATCAATTATAGGTTTTGCATTAAATTCTAATTCCTTCAATTTTTCTCAATTAAGAAGCCTGATTTTTTTTTTTAGTATGGACAGGGAAAGAGACTGAAGGATAGTATACAATGCAAAAAAGCAAATTCTCTAGGCCCAGGAAATCAAATGGTTGAGGTTGATCAGAACAGAGCCTTGCTTAATATTAATAAATATCTACTTCTAAGGTCTGAAAGACATCCCCTCCAGAAACCTCCAGCATGATCTATTTTCTTTGCATGTGGTTATTAAAAATGTGCAAACTAGGCTGTGTGTGGTGGCACATACTTTTAATCCCATCACTTGGGAGGCAAATGTAGGAGGATCAACATGAGTTCGAGGCCGCCAGATGCCTTAGATTGTTACTAGAAAAATTTCAGTGCCAGGGGTGGAATACCCTCTAGAGAGTTGTTATCCAGGTGAGTTCCTAATGCCCCTAAAACATTACAGATCATTGCCAAGGCTCTTGTGTACACACCAGAATGAGATGGTAAGACCCTGTTGCTAAAGACCACATGTGCTTGGGCTGCATAGAGGTCATTGAAAAATCAATCTGGAGCTGAGCTGGAAACCTCCTCCCCGTTAACCAGCTGAGAGAAAGCTGGAAAAATCATACAGCCTTATGGAAGAGAGAAGTCAACAACAGTGGTAAACATCAGTGGACCTTGTAAGCCTTAAGATTGCCAGCCAGGCCAAATGTGCCAACTGGTGCAATAATAGCATGTCTGTTATGGAGGAAACCAGCTGCTCTCTAATTATTCTGGAGGCCCTTTCCACAGAAGGGAATACATGCCTGGTACTGAAGACCTAGTCAAAAGCCTATGGTGGGTGAGATCATGAGCCCTAGTGAACTAATGGCTGATGGTATCTCACTAAATACATATATTATCCTCAACAACCTGCGCCGTGAACAGGTATTTTGATGTTTATACCCAAATATTAATGCTACTCTCACTTTTCCTTAGAGAAGCTTCTCTTTTCAGATGATGACAATAACCACTGGGATGACTCAATAGTCACCATAGTGCTGAGAAGAAGTGACAGTGAAGTGTTCAGCACTGAGACATCTCTATCATACCTTCCAAGGCCCAGGATCCATTATGGAAAAGAGGTGGTAGAAAGAATGTAAGAGCCAAAGGACTGCTTACAATACAATCTTCCAGACACTAAATGGCCTTGATATTCATGATCTCACAATGCCTGACACTACCTACACAATACCTACATAATAGGAGGAAAAGATAATATCATCAACATAAAATAGAGACAAATTGAAAGGGAAAACTGATATAATGGATGGTGTATTTTAAAGGGGGAATGTGTTGGTGGGGATGGCATTATGGATTCTTGTTTATAATTATGGAAGCTGTCAATTAAATGTTTAAAAATAGACTCATTGGAAAGAAGGAATTCAGTGACATAGGGTTTGGAGGGGCAAAGGAGGGTGGTGAGAGGGGATTTTTTATTATGGTATATTGTCTATATTTATGGAAGTTTTCAATAGATAGTTTTACATTTTAAAAAGAGTGGTCTGGAGAGATGGTTTGACAATTATGGCACTTGCTTGTGGACTCATGTGCTTGTCATTAAGCCTCATACTCAATCCCCAACTGGTGGAGTTTTTGGGAGGTGGGTGGATCCTGGAGAAGGTGTGTCAATGTGGATGAGTCCTTGGGATTTTATGGTCCAACCCAGTTTGCCTGTGCTAGTGAGCTCACTCTCCTGCTTCCTCTCTGCTATTGTAGAGATGTGATGCCTAGCTATCTGCTCTTGCCATGTATTCCCCAACATAATGAGACCTCCGCTCAAAACTGAAAGGCAGGGGGCTGGAGAGAAGGCTCAGCGGTTAAGGCATTTGCCTGCAAAGCAGAAAGACCTGGATTCATTTTCCCAGTAACCATGTAAAGTCAGATGTACAAGGATGCATAACATGCATCTGGAGTTCATTTGCAGTGGCTGGAGGCCCTGGAACACATTCTCTCTCTCTCTCTCTCTCTCTCTCTCTCTCTCTCTCTCTCTCTCTCTCTCTCTCTCTCTCTCTCATAAATAAATAAAATATTTTTAAAAACCCTGAAAGCCAAAAATAAACCCATTTCTTAGATAAGCTGCTTCTGGTCAGTGATTTGTCCCAGCAGAGAAGGTAATTGGAGCCAGCAGTGCCCCATGGTGTGTGCACCCCAGCCTGATGTCAAGTAAACAAGTGAGGGTTGGATGAACATACCTTCACAGGTTTTTGTGTGAACCTGAATTTTCATTTATGCTAAATGCCTACAAGTTGGGTTGCTGGGTGGTGTGGTGTGGCAGAGCTCTCAAGAGCAAGAACGACTCCATCTTGATACTCTGTGTGACATCTTTCATCTAGAGGACACTAGACCTGTTATAAGGAATGAAATGTCACTTGCCAGACGCCCTCTCCCCCCCATCAGCAATTGTGATGCAAAACGAAAGGGTTTCCCCCAGTTATTGCTTAATGCATTTTTTTATTTTTGGCTTCTGTAATTAATTGCTTGCTTGCTGGCTCCATGGGAGATGGTAGGGAGACGTCTAGAAGTTCCTGTTCTGCTGAAATTAACTCTCACTTTTGTAAGGTTATAATTACTGGACTATAAAGTTACAAAATGAAATCCTGTGGTATTTTCTGTATAAATATGGGCCCTCTAGGTGAGCTCGGGGCTGCACTTAGGTTCCCAAATCCTGGGTGTAGTCACCAGCTGGCTAATAAAAATTACTTCCTTATTACCATTCTTGAGTGCTCTTCCTAGGATCCCTCTCTGCTTACAGTATTACAATGGTAAGTACATCTTTTTTTTTTTTCAAAACTGCTTAACTCTCTTCCAGAATGGCATGCTGTTTTCCATGCCTAACAGCAATGTGTGGTTGATGCATCTCTATATCATGGGATACTGTTGCTATTGCTATATTTGAATCATTCTGATAGGAGGGAGGTTGCTTTTTTGGTGGTGGTGTTTTTTTTTTTTTTTTCATTTGTTTTTGTTTTTCCAGATAGGATCTCCTTCTAGCCCAGGCTGACCTGGAATTCACTATGTAGTTTCAGGGTGGCCTCTAACTCCATGCAATCCTCCTACCTCTGTCTCCCAAGTGCTGGGATTATAGGCGTGCGCCACCACTTATGGTTGATTTCTGAAAGGTCACTGTGGATCCCCCAATAGACCAAGGTATTTTTATTTATTTTATTTTATTTTTATCTTTATTATAAATAAGTATGTACACTGTATGAGCAAATCTTGTGAAGGTGTCCCCATTTCCCTCCTCTCTGTCCCCTACCCACTGGGGTCTTTCCTCAGTGTGTATAACTGGATCTGTCCATAGGTTAGGGGGTATGAACTGCACCAGAGGTAGCCAGGTTTTCTTTTCTTTTTTTTTTTTTTTTACCTTTTCACCTTTGTGTATTGTTGCTGAGGGGGGTAATGTCTCTGGATATTCTCCCCAACCATGGCTTTTACATTCTTTCCACCCCCTCTTCTGCTCAGTTCCCTGAGTCATGGTGGGTGAGTTTTGAGTCAGTTTTGTTGTTGATCTTAAGTATCTCTGGATCTTTGCCCTGGGATGTATTGGGTATTGTTGGTGTCTGTCTCCATTGACCTTTCATGGGTTATCAGACTTGCTGTGGTGATTGGTC
>PVHP010001796.1:0-10611 GCA_004024765.1 Zapus hudsonius | reverse complement strand
TTTGGCTAGCTCCTAATGGGGATAGCCTCTCTGTAGCTCTCTGGTAGTGGGAATTTCCCCTAGGAGCACAGGTTCTTGGTCCCCATAGGATTATGTTGTAGATCCCAGTTCCAGTTAAGGGTTCCTTGTCACTAAGCAGAACTCTTAGCCAATCATTAAGCCATTGATTACCCTCCTTGATTTAGTGCCACTATTGCACAAATGAGCATTTCTTGACTTGCTGGTCTCTTCCATATAGCCGTGTGTTCAGCATTCTTGTGACAACTGTCTATGTTGTATATCAGTGGTCTCTGCTTTCTCCAAATATCATTGACCAATTTCTCCTGGAAGCTCATGCCACACCTTCCAGTGCTACACATGCTACCATCTGGGAGCTGGTTACCATTCTGGATCTAGCCGGATCACTTGGTGTTGTTTGATGACACTGTCTGACCTATCTACCTATCTATCTATCTCTATCATCTATCTAATTTTTACAAGGTCACACTATGTAGCCCAGGCTGGCCTCCAACTGCAGCTGCTCCAGCCTCAGCTTTCCAACAACCAAATGCTAGAATTACAGTGTGCTCCATCACACCTGGTCCTGGATGACATTTAAATGATGTGTAGATACAGTCAAAGCAAGGCTGTATATAAAGGGAGACGATAGTAAGTCTGGACTGCAAAATAAAACTGTTTCCATGGAAACTACAAAGCTAAAGGGAAGAGGGAATGCTATTTTCAGAAACCTCTTCTCTGAAGTTCTGCACCTAGCCTGGTAGTCAATAGATTCCCCAGGTAAGAGTAGACGTTGCATTCTTCCCAATATAATCTCAAGCAGCAATGTTTCTAGCCTATGAGGTTAGGGAACCAAGCTTTTCAGGGAGAAAACTAGTTCTGGACAGGGGTTCTTGGGTGTTAAGATGGCACACTGTCTTTGGAAAAAAAACATTTCTTACCTTTGTAGTGAACCTATCTGGCTCTCTCCTCCCAGACTGCTGTACAGAAGGACATATTTAAAAATTTTCAGTCCAAACCTAATTTGCTTTCTTGGGTTTAAAAATTACAGAAAAGGGGGCTGAGCAGATGACTCAACAGTTAAAGTTACTTGCTTGTAAATCCTTCTAGCCCAGGGTTAAGTTTTCCAGTATGCAAGTAAAGCCAGATGCACAAAGTGGTGTACATGTGTCTGGAGTTCATTTGCAGTGGAAAGAGGCCTTTGCATGCTCACTCTCTCTCTCAAAAAATAAATAAAAGCATTTTTTAAAAAATCACAGAAATTATGAGGTGATGCGCTATCAATATCCAGTAAAGAAAGAAATGAAATGGTAAAAAAATTAGTTATTAATTTGTAAGCAGAGAGAGAGAGAATGGGTATGCCATCCATGACCAAAGGAACTTCAGATGCATACCACTTTGTGCATCTGAATTTACATGGGCTTTGGGGAATCGAACACAGGTGGTCAGGCTCTCAAGCTAGCCACCTTTAACTGCTGAGCCATCTCTCCAGCCAAACATTGAAAATTTTTAAAGATTCACTTAGTGCCTTAAAACAGTTAAGGTCTGGGCTGGAAAGATGGCTCAGCGGTTAAGGCACTTGCCTCCAGTGCCTAAAGCCCTGGGTTCAATTCCCCAGGTCCCACATAAGCCAGACCCACAAGGTGGTGGCCCTGGTGTGTTCTCTCTCTCTCTCTCTCTCTCTCTCTCTCTCTCTCTCTCTCTCTCTCTTTCTCTCTCTGCTTGAAAATGAATAAATAAAATATTTTTAAAAATAAAAAAACAGTTAAGGTCTTAATAAAAAATTTCCCTGGAGATCCAAGCAAATGAAAACAACATTGAACCTCAAAACTAACAAGCAAGGTGGTGTACAGGAAAAGGCTTTCTACCTAGACAGATTAAAATTCTGGCTGTAAAAGAACAATATTAGGCAAATTGTCTTTGTGACATTTTCAATAGTGTTCATGGAGCAAGTTACACTGTCTTCTTAAACTGGATTTCTCTGGTTAGTTGGGTTGAAAATTATTTTAACAGATGAATATATTTATCACTGTTACTATTCCACCGCAAATGCACTAGCCAGACATTACCCAGTCTTGAAATGTTATTAAGAGTCTGAGTCATCAGTGCTCAGAGTCCTTATCAGATGAAAGAAGAAAGAATGAGGCTGGGGAGATGAATCAGTGGATCTAGTGGGGACCTGAGTTCAGTCCCCAGCATTTATGCAGAAAGCTGGCATGGAACCCCAGAGCTGAGAGAGGCAGAGACTGGAGGATCACTGGGACTCCAGTGAGGAACTATGTCTCAAGGACACGAGGGAGAAAAGGAATAAAAGGACACAGACATCTTCCTCTGGCCTTCACGCATGTACACATGGGAGGTGTGCATTTGCACACAAGTGTATACACCATACACGCACATACACACATGAATACAAATACAAAGAACTCCCCTTTCTCCAGTAAGCTTGGAACTCACTATGTAGTCCAGGCTGGCATCAAACTTGTAGCAATCCTTCTGCCTCAACACCCTAAATGCTGAGATTACAGGCATGTGCCACCAAGAGCTTCTGATCCTTCTGGGTCCACCTCCTAAATGCTGGGATTAAAGGTGTGTGCCACCATGCCCAGAAACACTATTTGTATTTTTTATTTTTAATGCCAACATTTTCAGCCTTCTTGTGTCATTTTTTTAGATCTCCTATAAATATCCTAAAAGTATCATATTCTTCTGTTTCTCTTCCTCTCTCTCTCTCTCTCTCTCTCTCTCTCTCTCTCTCTCTTTCTCTCTCTTTTTGTTTTTGTTTTTTTTTGAGATAAGGTCTCATTCTGTAGCACAGGATGGCCTGAAACTTCCTCTGTAGCCAAGAGCCCAAGAGCTGGCCTCAAACTCATGGGAATGCTCTCGCCTCAGCCTCCCAAGTACTGGAATCACAAGTATGCAAGTATGAACTACTATTCCCAGTTTCTCTCTTGCTTTTAATGTATTCTGTCTTCTTTTTGAGTGAATTGAGTATTGAAAGTATGATTATTGCTGGGTTTTGTTGTTGCTTTTGCTTTTCAAGGTAGGGTCTCACTCTAGCCCAGGCTGATCTGAAATTCACTCTGTAGCTCCAGGCTGGCCTTGAACTCACAGTGATCCTCCCATCTCTGCCTCCCTGGAAGTGCTGGGATTAAGGGCATGTTCCACTACTCCCAGCCCATTGTTGGTTTTTGATATATTCTGGCCACCTTATTTCGTTCTTTCCACTTATCATGCTTTCTTTATAGAGTATTATTTTTCTTTTTAAATTTCCAGCTCTGGTGGACATATGCTAAGGGCCCCCCAAGTCTCATTTTCTGATATTTGGGCTTTCCTGTAGTCTTCTTTCTTGAGCGTGGGTGGGGCTTGTTACTTGCTTCTAGCCAATAGAATATAGCAAAGCAGATGGGCTCTCTGGTTCTCTTCATTCCCCTCCTCCTTCCTCTTTCCGTCTCTCATCAATCTCATATTTATCTTACTTACATCAGGCACTAGAAAGTCTTATTGCTGGTTTAATGAATCTAAAAAGATCAGAAAAGTTTTATGTTTAGGACTGGGAAGAGGGCTCAGTAGTTAAAGGCGCTTGCTTGCACAGCCTATTGGCCCAGGTTCCATGCCCCACATAAAAAAATGTACCCACATAAAAAAAGGGCACATGAGTCTGGAATTTGCAGTGGCAAGAGGCCCTGGTATACCCATACCCCCTCTTTTTCTGTGTCTAATAAATTAACAAACAAGAAAGTTTTGTTAAAAAAATGTATGTTGACTCAACCAGGCATAATGGCTCATGCCCTTAATCCCAGCACTCAGAGGCAGAGGTAGGAGGATCGCTGTGAGTTCGAGGCCAGCCTGAGACTACATACTGAATTCCAGGTCAGCCTGGACTAAAGCAAGACCCTACCTCAAAAAAAAAAAAAAGTATGTTGGGCTGGAAAGGTGGCTCAGCAGTTTAAGGCTTGTTTCCAAAGCCTAATGACCTGAGTTTGACTCCCCAGTACCCATGTAAAGCTGGATGCACAAAGTGGCACATGTGTTTGTAGTTCATTTGCAGTGACAGGAAGCTCTGGCCCACCTCTCTCTCTTTCTCTCTCTCAAATAAATAAATAAATAAATAAATAAATAAATAAATAAGTAAATAAATAAATAATTGAGTAATTTAAAAAGAAAACTCATGTTGTACCCCATAGTATTATGTTATTGGTAGGAAATGGGCCAAACTTAAATATACCAGTGAGGTAAAAATAAATGAATTGTGATAATTTGTTATGTAGCCATAAATGAAATCCTATTTTAGAAAAAAAAATGCCACGATTCCTAGAATAATATGATGGGCAACAATGCCATATTTCTGTTAAATAATGGTTCTTGGGTGTGGGACATGCTTTATTTAAAACTTTGAATTGTGGAGGTTGGAAAGATTGCTCAGTGGTTAAAGTCACTTGCTTGCAAAGCCTGTTAGTCCAGGTTCATTCCATACAAAGATGGATAGACAGTGGCAGGAGACCCTGTCGTGTCCACACATATGAAAATAAGAGTTTGAATAAGAGTAAAAATTTTTTGGAATAAATTTATTTTAACTGGTACATATAAACAAAATTATGCATATTTATGGGGTATGTCGTAGTCAGCCACATTCCGCTGGGATGAATCTTCAAACCAGGCACAGTTTATGGAAGGAAACGATTTATTCAAGCTACAGATCCAGGGGAACTCCCATAAAAGTGAAAGAGGCTGGTCCTCTTTCACAGGTCCAAGCAGAGAGAGAAACCCATCACCAACACCACACACAGAACAGCAAACAGGCAGGAGGGCAAGGAAAGAGTTACTTCCCCTTTATATAGCCTTAGTGAGAGGCTGCCTTCCTGTAAATATCCTCAAAGAACTACCCAAGATAATTACAAAGATCAAGTTGACAACAAAACCTAACCATCAAAGGGTATCATGATGTATTTTGATACAGATATACATTGTATAATGTTTAAATAAAATTATAGAAACAAAATAGTTATCAATAATGAAAGACCAAAGCAAAAAGTTAATAAATAAAATAAGATCTTCTATCCCATTTACAAACTACAAACAAGTGTGCCAGACACATTCCACTTTTTGCATCCAGTTTTATGTGAATGGTAGGGAATTGAACCCCAGGCCCAAAGCCTTTATAAGCAACTGTTTTTAACCATTGAATCAACTCCCTGTCCATCAACAAAAATTTAATGTGATGATGGCTTGATGAATTATGCAGGTGAAATTCCAGATATCTGTGAAAGCTTTTTTTTTTTTTTTTTTTTGGTTTTTCGAGGTAGGGTTTCACTCTAGCCTAGGCTGACCTGGAATTCACTATGTAGTCTCAGGGTGGCCTTGAATTCATGGTGATCCTCCTACCTCTGCCTCCTGAGTGCTGGGACTAAAGGTGTGTGCCACGACACCCGGCTCAAAAGTATTTTTATTTTATGTCAATATTAACAGTAAAATGTACTTAGTTGATAAAATTTGATAATTTGGGGCTGAGGAGATGGCTCAGTAGATACAGTGTTTCCCACACAATCGTGAGTAGTGGGTTCAGACCCTCAGAATCCATGTAGAAGCAGGATCCTGTCACACTGCACTTGGGCAAGAAGGGAGGCAGACCGAGGAGCATCTCCCAGGAGCCCTTGGGCCAGCGAGTGAACAATGAGAGAACTTGCCTTAAACAAGGTGGAGGGTCAGGACCAACATCCAAAGTTATCCTTTGAACAGACGCACAACCTGGCACACCCATGCTCATACTCATACACATGAACACACCAACACAAAAAATAGATAATTGGCATCCCTTTCTTAAAAATACAAGAAAATAAGAATTTTGTTTGTTTTTTAGTACTTTTTTGTGTTTTTATTTTTTAACTTTTTTGGACAGATTCCATAATTATAGACAATAAGCCATGATAATTCCCTCTCCACCCCCACTTTCCCCCTCTCAAGTCCACCCTCCGTCACATCCATCCCCCTCTCAATCAGTCTCTTCTGTTTCAAAGTCATCATCTTTTCTTCCTAGGATGAAGGTCTGGTGTAGGTATTATCAGACACTTTGAAGTCATGAATATCAAGGCTATTTTGTGTCTGGAATATTGCATTGTAAGCAATCCTACCCTTCCTTTGGCTCTTACAATCTTTCCACCACCTCTTCTGCAATAGACCCTGAGCCTTGACAGGTGTGATAGAAATGTCTCAGGGCTGAACTGTCACTTCTTAGCACTCTGGTGCCTTTTTGAGTGATCCTGGTGGTCACTGCCATCTGGAAAGAGAAGTTTCTCTAACCAAAGTGAGAGTAATATTAATATATGGGAATGAACATTGAAAATGCAAATTGAAAGGCAGTTTGATATATATATATATATATATATATATATATATATATATATTGCCAAACAACAGCAAGTGTTACAGTGTTACTCCCCTAGGGCTCATGTCCTCTCCTGCCATAGGCTTTTGACTAGGTCTTCAGTACCAGGCATGCTTTTTCCTCCTGTGGAGCGGGACTCCAGTACAATTAGAGAGTGTTTGGTTTCCCTTCTCCCCTGAGAAATTTTTTAATCATTCAAAACATTTCTATTAGTATATTAGATAATATTAGAAAATATTAGAAATATTTCTATAGTATTAGATAGTCTATTGTTAACCAATATTTTTACATGTTTAGGTCAGTTTCTATAGGATGTAACATTATCCACACTGTGGCAATACAAAGAACATATAGTAATATCTAAAACAATTTAGAGCTGGGTGCATTGGCACACACTTGTGATTCCAGTACTTGAGAGGCTGGGGTGGGAGGATTATTAATTCAAGGACAGTATGGACAATTAATGCTGGTGAGGGTGTAATGATGGTGGGAATCAAAACTGGTACAGCCATTGTGGAGCTTCCTGAGACAGCTAAAAATAGATTTACCATATGTGGTGGTTGATTCAGGTGTCCCCTCCCCAAAATGTATGTGTTCTGACTGCTTGATCCCCAGCTGATGGCAGTTTTGGAATTGGAACCTTGTTGGAGGTGTGTTGTTTGGGGTGGGCTTATGGGGGTTATAGCCAGCTTCCCCTGCCAGTGTTTGGTACACTCTCGTAATGCTATTGTCCATCTGACGTTGGCCAAGAGGTGATGTCCAGTCTTCTCATGCCATGCTTTCTCCTGCCATCATGGAACCTCCCCTAAAGCCTGTAAGCCAAAATAAACCTATTCCTCCCATCAGCTATTTTTGGTCAAGTACTTTGTGCTAGCAACTAAAAGCTGACCACAACAGTAAATTGGTACTGAGAAGTGGAGTTATTGATGCCTATTAGAAACCTGATTCTGTGGCTTTTTGGAACTGATTTTTAGGAGGAATGTAGAAGGATTTGAAACCTTGGCCTAAAATATGCCTTGCAATGCTGTAAATACAGCTGGATGGACAATTCTGGTCAGAGTTGAAAGACCTGAATGCAGTAAAAACTATACAGGCAGTGAGATTTTGCTTAGGAGGGGAAAAACTTTGTAGAGACTGGGCTAGAATCAGTTTATGTGAGAGGCTTTCTGTGTTCTGCCTGCTTGTGTCCTGAGAACTTGCTTTGCACAGAAATATACTGATGTGAGCAGATGGAGATGGCACAGAAAAAAATTAAATCTCTGGGCCAAAACAGCTGCCCATTCAGCTGTTGGAGCGATTACAACCATTGAGATTGGGCCAGGTGATCTGCATTGGGACAGCAGGAAGAATGTGGACTTCTTTTGAAGTAAGGGGCCTGAATGCTGAAGGAATGTTCTGCTCTTCAAAGTTGGCTTTGTTCCTCCCTGGATTAACAGCTCATTGGTACTATGGAGTATAACAAATGCAGGAAGTGTGCATAGAAAATTTCCCAAACAATCCAGACTGCCCATGGAGGAGGATATCCAGCTGATCGGGGATGGGGAAGAGGGCCATTGGGGAACTGGGGATAACAACTAATTGTTTGCCCATTAAATAATGTAACTCATTATGGACAATAAAGAAAAGAAAAAAAAAAGAAAATTTCCCAAACATTTCTTTGGTCTCATGTGTGTGTGTGTGTGTGTGTGTGTGTGTGTTTAAATTTATTGTTAACCTGACCTGTTTAATAATCTACAGTAATCTTGGGTGAGTCTCTGAGTTTGCCTGCAGAAAGGATTGACAAAAGAAGGAGGTCCCTTCTCCAGAGTGAGCCCTTCCCCCCAGTGGGTGGGCCTTCCAGAAGGGGACTGGATATAAGGAAGCTTGAGGAAAAGGGAACCTCTCTTCCTTCCTCCCCCAGCTGCTGGTGCTTGTTCATGTCTTGCACTCGCATCCTGCTCTCCTACCCTTCTTGGACACTGGAACCCGGTTTCCTGGGCCTCACATCATGGACTGAAGAGCAGCAACTCCCCAGGGAGCCATCAGGCCTTCTGGGCTGGATTGGGATTGCTGAGGCCTCCAGCCACAGGGACTGAACAGCTACTGGTTCCTTCACCTGTGGGTCTGCATACTGCTATTGTTGGACTGTCGTAAGCTACCCCAATAAATTCTTATTTTACTACAATCATTCTATCAACTCTGTTTCCTCTAGAGAACCCCAACTAATACAGTGTGTGTGTGTGTGTAGACAGATTATGGTGAAAGTATTTTTTACTTTTTTTCAGAAGTCATATTCATGTAGCTTCAATATTGAGTGCTCCTATACATGAATATTTGAATTAATAACAACTTATGCTGATTAATTTTTTGTTTTTTATCTTTTTTTCATATTATTTTTTAAACCTATTCCTAATCTGGGAGGAAAGAAGCAAATGTCTCCAGCACTTGGAAGGTAGATGTAGGAGAATAGGAGTTCAAGATTAGCTTCAGCTTCATAGCCAGTTGGAGGCCAGCCTGGGATACATGAGACCCTATCTTGAAAAATAAAGGAAGCAAACTTCCTAAGAAAGTGACTTCTAATTTCCTTTTTATAGAAATCGGTATCTGTATTCAATTATTTGAGATAGAATAAGTATAGGCATGCCAGTGCAAACAAATTCCAGACCCATGAGCCACTTTGTGTGTCTGGCTTCACATGAGGCCTGGGGAATCAGTAAGCTTTGCAAGCAAGTGCTTTCAGTGCTGAGCCATCTCCCTAGCCTGTGACTTTTAATTCTGAATGGAAGAACTACAGAAAACATCATGCCGCAGAGGATATTATACACTGACTTTGTATTAACGGTGTATTTTATTAATTGGACAGTTTAAAAGTGTTGCATTTGGTTGTATTGTGAAATTGGATTTACTAATTTCTTATTCAGTTCACTTTTAGTTATCAATTCTGTAATCGTTTAAATGTAGAATGTCCCCCATAGCATCATGTGTTTTGAATACTTGGTACCAGCTGGTGGCAATTTAAGAGGTGGAGTTTATGGGCCAGCTCCTGTCAGTAGGAGTTCAGATCCCTCTTGCTGCTTTCGGCCAGCTGCTGTGGTAAGGTGGGATGCCCAGCCTCTACTCTACCATCCTTTCCCTGCCACAATGAAGCTTCCCTCCCCTCAAGGCTTCCAGCAAGATAAATTCTTTCCTTCATTGGCTGTTTTAGTCTGGTGTTTTGTCCCAGGAACAAGCAGATAATTACAATAAATCCCTAATAAAATAAAACTAGGGCTGGGCTTGTCAGGCTTCACTAACCACATAAAAATAATCAAATTTAAACAACAGATGCATCATGTAGTTGGTGGGACTTTTATTAGATTGGCTTCCCCAGAACTTTTTAATGATGAAAAGCAATTTACAAGGGAATAAACCTTCACATGGCTTTAAAAAATTGAGCAGAGTGGCTGGAGAGCTCAGCTGTTAAAGCACTTGTCTACAAAACCTGGGTTCAATTCCCCAGTACCCACATAAAGCCAGATGCAAAGAGTAGTGCATGCATTTGGAGTTCCTTTGCAGCAGCAAGAGGCCCTGGCACATCCTCTCCACCACCTCCTTCACTGCTTGCAGTAAATAAATTTAAAAGAACTTTTAAAAAAAGAGGCCTGGAGCTGAAGAGATAACTCAGTAGTCAAAGGAACTTGCGAAACATGATGGCCTGGGTTTGATTCTCCAGTATCCATGTAAAGCCAGAAGCATAAAGTGGCACATGTGTCTGGAATTTGTTTGCAATGGAAGAAGGCCCTGGCACACCCATTCTCTCTGTCTGCTTCTTTTTCTATGTATGTCAAATATATATAAAGGAGGCCTTTACTTCTCAAGACCAGGGCCAGGGAGCCCCCTGTTGCCTGGGGAAACCTAAAGACACCCTGGCTCTGGGCCACTCCTACTTAGAGTATAGTATATCCACGTGGTTCTTTATTCAATTTGGGGAACTTACATTTATAGGAAAAAGGGGGTCAGGGGGGTGGGGAATAGGGAAGAGAAAAGGGGATTGGTTGATCGGGGTGGTGAGTTAGCGGCCTGCACTGGGATAGGTGAGTATGGACAACCTGAGACTACCTCATTTGGGGGGCCTGAGTGGCGGGAAGTACGTGATTCTAGCCACGGTCCCCGGATATGGGTAAAAGGAAGTTTGTCTGATACCCATTGCCAGTCATGCCGAGATGGGAATGCTGGTTCCTGTGGCTTGCCCATGGGGGTTGGGAGTCAGG